>RCHF01002997.1:0-21635 GCA_003987895.1 Neonothopanus nambi | reverse complement strand
GTATGGCCTATCAGTGGGATATTCTCCTTAACAAATCCCTCAGCTAGATCCTATAGGGGCAGAATCAGTAACTCTGAGGGATTTGCTGAGAAGAATGACCGGTTGACCCCCTAGGAGAAGGAGAAAGGTACACAAGTCTGAATTGGTATGCGCGACGCGCGTCC
The DNA here is from genome assembly GCA_003987895.1 of Neonothopanus nambi. Taxonomy (NCBI): domain Eukaryota; kingdom Fungi; phylum Basidiomycota; class Agaricomycetes; order Agaricales; family Omphalotaceae; genus Neonothopanus; species Neonothopanus nambi. The sequence goes on along the minus strand of RCHF01002997.1, from coordinate 21,471 downwards.
ACTGGATAGTCACATGATAGTTGCTTAGTTAAGAATGTCAAAGCAGGTCGAGACGTATACAACGTATTCCGCTTCCGCCGTATCGAGTTGCATCGTATCGAGTTGCATCACTGTTACAATTATATTACGCTCTTTTACACCTGAACAACAAAATATAACAATATACAAGTATTTACGACAAACCGAGGACGTAAGTTCTTGGCCATTACACCGAGTTCGCTAAATTAGACAATATTTCGCGTAATTAGACGGAAGGGTTTTTCCTGATGTATTCTTCCCTATTAGCATTAGTTACACCTCTCGAGCTGCGTGTACTTGATCATGCATCGACATCGGTATATTAGTAGTCGGGATTGTGGAGTCATCAAAGAGTCCCCTAGCTATGTATGTTCAAACGCAATATCCTTCCCGGTTGTAACACAGTGTGCATCCCTCCTCTTCGCTACTGACTCGGAGACTTGGGGTATTTGAGTCCTTTTCGAGTCATTTAGCACAGCGGCGATCATTACGGTAGGGATAAAATGAAGAGTGTTGATTTACATCCAGTCCTTAGTCTGCGCCGTGCACTGAGTGCAATAGTACCTACACTACTTATTCCCCTCTGTTTTTTCTTCATCCAACATGAAGCCAACTCCCACTGTTCTTCTTACACTCATTTTTGCGCTCTGCTGGCAGAACATAGCAGGAGCTCCGGTAGCGAAGTGTTTGGAGGATACCGGGAAAGGCATAACAGTTTTATTCCTCTTAGACTTGAAGCGAAATTTAATCTCTTACATTGCAGTGAATGAACGACTTGTAGATGGTGGTGGGGCTAGCACTAAACTTGAGGACAGAGAAGAGAATCGTTCTGACGCTTGCGCATGGTGGTGATGGTCACTTAGACAAAGTGAGCAGTGCGTTCTTCGATTTGCCGAGAAACCAGCATGCTTACATCCCTCAGTAATGGGCTAGATACTTATTGGTAGCACTTCAACGGCCCAGTGCAAGCAATCGACTATAATGTACCTCACTTTAATGCATAATCTGTATCATAATGTTGTACTATCGTTTCTTCGTTTTCAATTAAGGCTCGAAGGGGACGTGCCTGGATCCGCACCCCCACCTCATGCCCTGACTTGTTTGTGTGACCGACATAATGTACATAAGATGCATCCAACTTGAGCCTGATCTTGGCCTGATCTACCTGTCAATTACTTGAGCTCACTGCAATATATGTAGGTAAATAGGAACGCAAGCTGCTACATATCTGGATCCGTCACTTTGATCATCTATGTACGCTTGATGGGTTGCGTGCTTCCTGCACAGCAAGAAGTTAAGAAGAAGAAGATAAAAGGTCGACCTTCTTCCCCCTTCGATTAGTCTTCTACATAGCTTGTACCAGCATCATGAAGCCAGCCCAACTCTTGAGTAATATCCTCTTTGTAGTGCTGTTTTCACTCTACTGGCAGAAGGCAAGGGCCTTGCCTGCCACCAGTGACTGTGCAGCAGATACAGGGGCAGGTATGCTGCAATCCTTATCGCTCTTGCTTACATTTGCCCTAATATCTCGCGTTATACAGTGGATGAGCGACTTGATGATGATGCTACCGACACCAGGAAGAGAACGACGGAATCGTCTTGCCTAAAATGGTGGTGATTGACTGGCAAGTAAGTAACTTTCTCAAAGTTTCTGCGTGAGGCTCAATATCTATTATTGGTACCCAAGATTTCGACTTTCTTCGAAGAATTTCCGCCAGTGTAGTTACGATCTTGTGATCATCGCCGCCCACTCTACCGCTCAGCTTGGAGAAACTATATGATGTGATATATGATAATATAATATCTGTCGCTGCCCGTCGTTTCAGCATTGTACATATGTACTACACTTACTACTAATCTAAATGTTCCGTAACGGCGAGAATGATGACCCCTCCAAAAGCGATTTCATCATGGCATTCGGGAGACCACGCCGTCTGAAGAGTCTTCCACAGACGAAACATTGGTCCGAACATCGTGGCCCCTCCTCGCTCTCTGGTACCCACTAGCACCCCAGACATAGACTCTCCTCCTCCAGCATGCTTACATCTTTCAGTAATGGGCTAGATACTTATTGGTAGCACTTCAACGCCCCATTGCAAGCAATTGACTATAGTGTACCTCACTCTAATGCATAATCTGTATCATAATGTCCGAGTCGTACTATCGTTTCTTCGTTTTCAATTAAGGCTCGAAGGGGCCGTGCCTGGATCCGCACCTCACCTCATGCCCTGACTTGTTTGTGTGACCGACATAATGTACATAAAATACATCCAACTTGAGCCTGATCCTGGCCTGATCTACCTGCCAATTACTTGAGCTCACTGCAATACGTAGGTAAATAGGAATGCAAGATGCTTACGTGATACTTATAGATCATGATGAAAGCGCTCTATATACGATCCGGCACGGTCGGGCCGCGATAGCCGCCTGAGTGAAGGCCGCGGCACCGCCCCGGCTTCGTTGACGTCTGTTGCACGTTGAACTTCAAGTTGCTTTTCTCACAGTTTTTTCTCCTCCCAGATCATCCACTAGGATCTCGGACATATTTCTTCGCGATTCCACGGCCTGAAGCTGAGCGCTGAACGTTCTGAACGCTCAAAGTCTTAACTGCTTCTATGTCTATCCATGACATCTTGATGAATATCTGATGACTCTTACAAGTTCCTGTGGCTCGAAACACTTCGAAACATTTAGAGCTGATGGGTTCTTTGTGTCAGGGCAAAAATGGTCAAAGTACTCATGAACTTTAGCTTTGATAGATGGCACACCTGCGCAGCAAAATACGGGAGGTCAAGAACACGACGAGTCTAAGTTTGACAGATTGCCGTCCAGCCACTATCCCAACGCCACGTACACCTTCTGGGTCGTCACATTTCTTTGCCGGCAGAGAGAAGGATAAATTTTTCGTATCGAATCGAGTTCTTGACCTAAAGCATGGTAACTGCCGCTCTCCTTACAATATCATGTCATGATCATGAAGCCAGCGCGTCCCGTCAATACTGTTCTTCTCCAGACCGTATCTTTGCTTCAATGGCAGAATGACTCGGGCTGTAAATATGCGCGGAAGATCTAGGCTCAAATATACCGTGATCTGAGCTGTATTTTTCTCAAGATCCGATCTTAATGCGTGCAACACAGTTGGTGTGCGACCAGCATCCGACGGAGATGACGACGTCATGCAGAAAACCAAAAAGGGTGGCGGACCTGGGGCGCATGGTGGTGATAGTGGCATGTATCCCATGAACGCTCGGTGGGTTACTTTGAGTGGACGTGAGTTGCATACCCTGTTTGAATTTGAGTTTCACTCACACTAGGATCTGTACAGTCAAGAGGTACACCCGGACTATGTACCCGGCCATTAGGCTGCACTCGTTCTGAAGTATTATACTTAATCTGGTTAGAATGGTAAATCGGTAGGTGGCGATGAATTTTGTGTAGGACAAACCGCCGTCGAAGTTGATGTATATACTTAGGTGCAGGGAGTCTATGGTGATCTATCAACGACATCGCCGCAGAGAGTAAGCTAAACTGAATGGCGGCGAAAATCCACGCAAATTCTGGGCTCCTTGTTGTTGCTCAAAAAATTTTTTACTCTGACTTCTTCTGGTAGTCTCAGCGCTCCTTCCCTCATTCTCTTCACTCAGCCTCTCAATTCAAATCTACATTAGCTCGTGGGCTTAGGGAAACGGCTGTCACCCATTGTGATTTAGTTCTGGCGCGCTTTCCTACCTTAAGTGAGTCAACTGGCGACGGCAAAATCAGCCCTAAAAGCAAGTAAGCACTGTACGTTACTTTTCTACATAACGGCCTTCAAAGTTCACAGCTCACGATCGGCTACAAGCGAAATAAATACACATGTATATGATTTCACTTTGTAATCGCGCTTCTATTTCCTAGGATCCTTTTTTTGGTCTTTGTCCTCCCACAATAAAGATGGGGTAAGTATCTACATATCTGGATCCGTCACTCTGATCCACTTGTAATCATCTATGTACGCTTGATGGGTTGCGTGCTTCCTGCACAGCAAGAAGTTAAGAAGAAGAAGATAAAGGGTCGACCTTCTTCCCCCTTTCGATTAGTCTTCTCTAAACCGCCCCTTTCCTCTAGCTTCTACCAGCATCATGAAGCCGGCCCAACTCTTGAGTAATATCCTCTTTGTAGTTCTGTTTTCACTCTACTGGCAGAAGGCAAGGGCCTTGCCTGCCACCAGTGACTGTGCAGCAGATTCAGGGGCAGGTATGCTGCAATTCTTATCGCTCTTGCTTACATTTGCCCTAATATCTCGCGTTATACAGTGGATGAGCGACTTGATGATGATGCTACCGACACCAGGAAGAGAACGACGGAATCGCCCTGCATATGGTGGTGATTGACTGGCAAGTAAGTAACTTTCTCAAAGTTTCTGCGTGAGGCTCAATATCTATTATTGGTACCCAAGATTTCGACTTTCTTCGAAGAATTCCCGCCAGCGTAGTTACGATCTTGTGATCATCGCCGCCCACTCTACCGCTCAGCTTGGAGAAACCATATGATATAATAAATGATAATATAATATCCGTCGCTGCCCGTCGTTTCAGTATTGTACATATGTAACATATGTATGTAAGTACTACACTTACTACTAGTCTAAATGTTCCGTAACGGCGAGAATGATGACCCCTCCAACAGCGATTTCACCCCTGCTTCATATACTCCACCCTCAAGGATCTGTTTGTCATATTGAATCCTGAATTCCGGACTTATAGCCTCCTGTAGCCGAAGCAGGTTTTGTTGTTCAAATTCATATACTATATTTCTTTTTGAAGCCAAGACTCGACCTGACTCTACTAGTAACAGATAGTAGATATACAGATTCAATTCGTTCAAAACTTGGATCACTCACAATGCTATACTCCCGGGCCGACGTGAGAGCTTCATGAGTATCCAAAACCAAAAGTGTAATTTCAGTTAACGTTCACCTGTGACGACGCGACCTGTAAAACTATTGTAGCCATTACATAGATATTAGCGACTAGCCAACGGATTTCTGATCGTCACAGGCGACGCAGGGATTCCATGTATCAATGAACACCCACGGAGATAACCGGTCTACTCGGATTTTGTCGTCAATGCTGCATCATGACATACTATATAGTAAGTACCTGTAAGTGTAAGTACTTACAGGTACTTATGTATCTGCCAAATCTTTAATCCAATTCGCGAATCGCGACTCACGGACTTTGAAGTTTGAATCCGTGGTATGTATGTACATATATTGAGTCATGATGAGCTTGAAGCATCGCCTTCACTTCGCTTTGATGACTCCTCTGAATTTGAATGTTTCACTGCATTATCATCCCATGCCATGTACCCGGATTTTTCGGGAAGCCGCATGACTATGATCAGACAAAAATGGCACGACGCCGCAATAGCCCATCCAGTCTCTTCCAATCTCTTCGCTATTGGAGAATCGAGATCAAACCTGATCAAAAGAAAACTCAGTCCATCGGCGTGAATTGCCCTTTACTAATACTATCAGTCATTTTTGATTCTTCTTTGATACTTTGATTCTCCTGCCACCTGGTGAGTTCCGAGTTATTATCTGTTATAACAAGGCCATCGCACACTAGGCTTACGGGGATACTTGCTGTTCATCACTGCGCATACCTAAATACTTGCCCAACGGTCCCACCGTGTCGACTCCACCTGTGCCCGCTTTCGCGCCCTCAAGATTGAAGTCATGTCATACTCCGTTCGCATCCTAAAGGACCCATCAGGTACGTGTCATGACACATATCAGTTCAGACTCTGAAGAAGTCGTCACTTACCTTGGTTGACAATAGAGTCCGAGCTGGAACAAGCTGTAGCCATCTGTTCGAAAGCCCTTGGACCAGGTTAGTCGTTGGTCAATTGCTGCGGTCCCTTCCCCGTGTTCGTTGTTTCCTAACTGATCGACTTGCGGCGATAAGACGACAGTACCAAATGCATGACCGAGTATCACCCCGAGCGCCCCCCCATTCTCCTACGCGCACGGCTGAAAGCCGGCATTTCCGACGGTAGCGTCTTCGTTGCGACCGACCCTAGTGACCCCCGTGTAATTCGTTGTGTGGCGATGGCTTTTGGGCCGGGAAAGAGGTTCTGGGATGGATGGGATGATGCGCCTTGGCCCTGTAATCCTCATTGATTTGGGGTCCTTGCTTTGTCAGCGAGAAACAGGCAACGCTCGGCTGGAATGATTTCTGGGAGATGACGAGTGATAAGGGTAAATCGTGGTGGGAGGTGGTATGTCCGTCGCCTTTCGGTTTTGCGCGAGCTGAAGACGCGTGTTCTTTGCTTGACAGTTCATCACGGAACATGACAAGATGGAGAAAGATACCTTGGGTGAAAAGGTAAGCCCATTTCTCCATCCGGATAGCGTGGAGAACTACTAAGAGCTAAACCTTTAATTCTTTGAAATTTCAGGGTGGTTTGAACGAATGGTGGATCGACGTGATGGCCACTGATCCTGCGTATCAAAGACGCGGGTACGGGACGGCGGTTTTGAAGGCTGTATGTCAAAAGGTAGGCTTGCTTCCCCTTGCGCTGGGTATAAGAAGTGAGCTGGAATGGAACACTAACCCGTGCACTTCAATCTTCAGGCAATAGCAGATTCGAAGATTGTTGGTCTAGCGACTCAAGCTCCTGAAAACGTATGTGGGGCTCGACACAGGGTCCGCTGGTAACGATTGACTAAACCGATGTTGCTTTGCAGGTCAAATGGTACGAGAGTGCGGGCTTCAAAGTGAGAAAGAGTTGTGTGATCACGATGGAGCCATTCGAGAAAGATAAGTCCTTCCCGTCTCATGTAATGACCAGGGACCCGACAAAGTGGGTCAAGCCATAATGAGCTCAGTAGCTCAGTGTTGTGTTCTGTCAACATGAAATCAGATAACTGTACTGCGAAATTGTAATATAGACTGAAATCGAATTTTTGTGGCATAAGAAGGAAGGAAAATAGACCATTGCTCCAAGCGGAATTTGTTTCTCGACCACGAACTCGGAATGGCTTCTCACAAGGTATGAGGTGTAGTCAACGAAAACATTATTCCAATCAGTTATTGCATGCATATGTGTATACAGAAAGCATATCTTGATTTCAATGAGTTCAGTACAGCTTGAACGGACGTTCAAAAGCTCCACTCACATATCTCCTCGCCCCTTCAACTGCACCTAAAACAACTCTTCCTCTTCGGGCTTCCAATTCTTCGCCTGATCCCAATATCCTCTCAACCTCTCTCCAAGAACCTCCTTGGCCGCCCCATCCGTCGGACAGCTCTTCGCCTTGAAATTACTGAACGTCCGGTCTCTTAACATTCCCTCCCAGATCAACCAACATTTATTATCCTCCAACGACGCCTCATCGCCCTCCTCGCCTTCACCGCCTCCGTTCCCGGTAGCCCTGCCTTTGCCTTTTCCGCCGGTGTCGCCTCCACCCTCACTCTCAGCGTCGTCATCTCCTTGCAGTTCGACCTCTTCCCCGCCCCTTGGCCTCGCGCCCTCGGTCCACGCGATACGGACCATCATAAGTCGCTTGTAATTGCGTATGAACTTGAGTGCGCCCTCGACGTAGACAAGCGAGAAGTTGGGGTTGAAGATGCAAACGCCGGTAAGGTTAAGCTGTTCGGCATTCTTCCGGACCTTGAATTGGTGTGCTGGATCGCTAAGCTTCTTGATTCTGTGAAGAAGTAATAGTTTGAGATTCGTCAAAAAAAGTGGTAGGGAAAGTGACAAAGTGAACGTACTTGAACACGGCACCATAGATACCCTTCTTCTCCTCCTCTGCCTTCTTAGTCTCTATCTTGTCTCTCCTCTGATCTTCAGTGAGTTTACGCTCGGCATTCATCTTCTCGTGTGTATGTTTTCTCATGGCTACCTCTCGGCGTACTTTCGCCTCTACACGAGTAGGGTCTTGGACAGCGTCGGAGGTGAGAACCTTCATAAGGTTTGCCAGACGAACTAAAGGGCGCGTACAGAGCATCAATAACGAAGTGAGATGAAAAGAGAGGCGAAAATCTTACCTTTTGGTGGATCAGGAGGCAGCAGCCCCATCTTAATCTTATCTCTCTTATCCTGTAACTCAGCCGCCCGCCTAAGTTTCCGCATCTTCTTCTGCTCCTTCTTGGTCAACATCATAGGCTTCAGCGCGACCTTGTTCTTGTCACCTGGAGCCGGGATGGGAATCGGGTGCTGGATGTACATCGTGATGGGCGAGTCGGCGGTGTGAATGTTAAGCCCGACCATACCATACGCGAGGTCGGCGTAAGATTTAGAAGGAAGAAGAGGAGCATCCCACCATTCGGATTCGGGAGGCGGCGCGCGCTAGACCACAAGTTATATTGTGTTTTTATATACGAAGCAATGAGATCAGCTCACCTTGATATTCTTCTCAATACCCATATCACCATCCAGTCCGGCCTTCCGTGCGCTTTCTGCGATTCGCTGCTTGAGCGCCTCAAGTTTCTGGTCCTGCCGCATCTGGTTGCCGAGGGCGACATATTTACCCTTAGGGTTGAACCTAAAGTTACGGCCTGAGCGTTCTCTGGGAGCGCCGTCAAAGCCGGTATCTTTGGAGGACGTGGAAGCATAGGGATTAGCAGAGGTAGATTCAATGGGTGTGACGGGTGCAGGGGGCGGCGTTGGGGTAGGGGCATTACGTGCATTAGCCTGGTATTTTTTCAATTAGCCATGTTAAAGAATGCTTAGAAAGATGAGAGACACACCTTGATAGAGGCGAACTTTGGTTGCATAGGTTTGTATCTGTCCTTCTTTGACTGAGGAGCGACGGGAGTTTGGTCGAGGAGAAGAGGGTGTGCCGTCATCTTCAGACCAGAACCTTGCTGGGCAGGTTCGGGAGGTCGGTTCTTATTCTTGCCCGTTTGCGGCATCGACTATTCAACAAATGTAAGTATCGCGTAGCATGTAAAGAGAAGTTGAACGACAGACAATGTAAGGATTATCCTTGACGGCCAATTTGGATTGATACTCGGCAACTTTGCGTTTCGCCTCTGCAACTCTGCGAGCAATATCATCTGTAATGCCTGGAGTGCCTGGAGTAGGGGCAGGAGAATTTGTTGCAGGAGTCGGGCCGCTGGAGACCGAGGGTGAAGGTGACTGGAGCTTTGGTACCGTTACTGGTGCCTTGGGTATCGGAGCAGCGATAGGCAGCGTCACACCAGCACCGCTAAGAACGTTGTTCCTCATGGTGGCCATTTTTGCGGCAATTTCAGCGCGCTTTTGCGCGATAAGCGCTGCACCACTTAAAGCCTAGATACCGAACGAAGACTGTCAATTGTGAACAAGCGGTAAAAGGTTAATACTCACTTCACCGGCTGGAGGAGTGCCATTAGCAGGTGTCTGAGGGTAAGAAAAGGTTATAGAGACACGTCAGAATGTATTTTAAAAGACATAATCACCTTGAAGAAAGCTAAGAAAGTGTACTCACATCGCTATGAAATGGAACACTGAATCAGTATTATATTAAAGAAAAGACAAAAACTCAGACCTTTTGAGCTTCTTGCTGGCAAGAGCATCTCCAGTAGTGTCCAACGGTCGCTTCCTTTCACTCATCGGATGGTCGTCCTACTGGTGCAAGGGAGAGAGTCGTGACGCTTATGTAATTCCCAATGCTCTCTCTTTCCTCCTTGTCGCGGACGCTGTTCTCCTCGTCCTCAGCGTTCCGGCCAGCGACCGCCAATGTCAATCCACTAACAATATTCACCCGGAATCGTGGCCAACTAGCTCCTCGTCAGGTCAAATACATCAAGAGACACAAGGGTGTCATTCCTATTCCGACAGGTGGCTCTGTCAAGGGCACCACTCTTGCTTTCGGTGAATGGGGGATTAGGATAAAAGGGAATGGTGTCAGGTTTAGTGCGAAACAACTCACGACCGCCGAAGATGTTATAAAGAGAAAGCTGAAAGTCCTGAAGGGGGCAAAATGTTATTTGAGGGTATTTCCGGATATTCCGGTTTGTATCAAGGTCAGTAGCAGTTTCTAGGTGCCCTCTTAGTGTACTCATTCTACTTTGATAATAGGGAAATGAGACCCGTATGGGCAAAGGAAAGGGTACCTTTGAGTTCTGGGCTACACGGTACGCGCTGAAAACATCGGCCTGTTTTCCATCTCATCGCTTCTTTTCTACAGTCAACCTACCGGACGAGTCATCTTCGAGATTGGCGGTATACCCATCCGAGAGGAATTAGCGCGTGATAGTAAGTCGCCCCTTTTTTGTTTTGGATGATTTTCTTACGCTAATGTTACACTCGTTAGTACTCCGCCAAGCTGCAGCAAAACTTCCTACAAAAATGGAGTTCATCAGTAGATCGACACCTCCACGCCTTGGGAATCTCGTTCTACACCCTCCTAAACCGCCCCGAATGGATCCAGCTGTTGTTCCAACTAATGTGTTAGGCTCGGAGTCTGCGTCGGAATCTGCTGCTACTGCCAGTGCATGAATGGGTGTTCATTATGAAAATAAAGTCTCCTGCTTCTCGCAAACGGGCAAGTAATAGCGGAGATGCTGGAACTTCGAAAGGTATCATGGGGATACCTCGCGAGTGGCTATTGTATTCCCACTTGACTAGAGTCCGTTTTACTGAATATATACTTAATTCTGCCCGTTATCAAAGTCGCTTCGTACTCCCTCTGCGCCAATCTAAGCATTGCATAGCGGTCCAGGTCAAAAGAAATCAACAAGAACTTTATACGGTCATTTAGTAGCTATACAATTACAGGATGCGTCAACAAGCAAGATGTGTAGACTTGATCAAAGAGACTTCGTCATTTCCAAGAGGAGTCATCCATGGTTGCCACACAGCTCAAGATACTTGGCAAGAAAAACTCATTAGACCTCGCCCATCGACTCTAAATGAAATTTCCGTATTTCATACTAATAAACCAACACCTTATACCGAACGTCGAGCCCCTCATCCTTCAGCTTCCGCAATCCGTCCTTGAACTCTTCCACACAGGCCGAGCGTGTCTCAGGGTGTTCGTCAAGGATAAGAGCCACTTCGAGTGATCGCAGAGAAGGTGTACCTCCTTCAAGATCCAAGATTCCAGAACCCGAGGACTGAGATAAAGTGGAGGCTGCAGCTGTGTCTTTGGAGTCTCGCCATCTGGTATAGACCATGTTTACTAGGTCTTCAGCCTGTGATCTAGGACGGAAGGTCAAGCTGAGCGATTTCAGGTTTGGCAGCAGAGGCTCCACGTCTGAGGAGATTGTGAATGAAGAGACTCTGAGGCGCTGCAAGAAGAATGAAGTGATGGTGCTAATAACATCAAAGTGCTTGCTCATATCCGTCCCAGGCTCCTCCCCACGGATGTCTTCGTCTTCGCCTCTCAAGCTGACCTCTTTGACCACATCTTTGTCATCTCCTAGTCTGCTCTCTGCCACGCTGAGTACTTCGACGGTAGGCACAAACTTCAAGAGCCCGAGTAGCTTCTTATCAGTGATGACAAACCCATCGATCTTCAAGGTCCTCAGCGGCATCGCCGACCATTCAATCATTCTAGCCACAGCCGCATGTGGAAACCTCCGACTATCAAAGCGATATTCATCGTCGTCGGGCTCGTCGTACTCGCCCGCGAGGCGATAATCATCCTCAATCTCGTAGAGAATACGTATTTCCTCCTCCGTAAGATGATATTCATCTTCATCTGCGAGGCGATATACAAACTCCATCTTGGTAACATTGTCAGCAATTAAGCGACAGAAAAGACTTCCGATAGATGTCCAGCACTCCCTATTAACATGAACTGAGAGCGAGTTCACTGCTGGTGCCTCCCAATCAAACCAGTCTCTGTCATTCCGCTGCCAACAATTCTCCAGATGGACGTCGACTCCTTGATTATCTTCTGGAAGTCCCTCGAATAATTCCCCGATATCACAGACTGCGTACCCCCTCAGGACCAGAGAACGCAGGGCAGGGGCCGCAAAGAGGTCCCTATCGGATAGAGAGCTTCCCTCAGATGTTGCAGTCACTGCTAAACTTTGAAGACGGGAGGCCTCTAAGAACGAAATACCTGGGCGCCCGGGGTAGATATCCAAGACTTCGAGTAAGGGCACTCGATAAACTACTGCGAATTTATCAGGTCTATGCCGAAGATAGTGAGCTAGGTTGATATGTGCCGTTCGTCATCGCTGTGATGACTTAGATCCCAAAATTTGGAAGACTTCGCAGAGAAGATGACTGCAGATACTCTCAGTTGGTGAAAGCGTAGTTTCATGGTCTAAGGTCTTTAAGAGGGGATCCCGAGGGCAAGAAACGATTATCGCAAGAGGCTGATCCTGAGAGCGGGTGAGATAGAGCTCAACTAAGTGCCTAATAGGGTGAGCCTCAAAAACCTCCAAGATACTGGCACCGTCATCTCTCTGGTGCTCATCAGTCGACAAGAGATTTCGTCCGAGATCACGGTGACTGTACACTGAGACATTGATATAGGACCACATCTTTGGCATCCCGAGCGCCACACTCCGCCACCTCGAGCATACCAAGCTCAACCGAAGGGCGGTCCGACCGGCAGCGTACATCAGACTTGTGCCTCGGTCTCGAGTCTTGGAAGTCTCTGGGATGCAACTCAGAGTAAATATCTCTGTTAGCACCTCAGTCGGCAGACGACGAACGGGCGAGACGAGTGCGGCATTATGATTAATGTTTTGTTGCAAACCGTCGCGAACGCCCTCCAATTGACCGAGAACAGTACGAAGTCGATGTATCTCCTTGTCGTACTCTGCAAGCGTACGGCGGGCCCCGGGCAGCCACTGTTTTATCATAGACGTGTCTTGTTCAGTTGGCTCAAAAAAAGGGTCACGTAGAGCATCTTTATTAGGAGGGGGAATGGTGGCATTGGGCGCGGGCCTTGACGACGCAGGGATTGTTGCGTAGCCGCATTTCGAGCAGAGTGGAATGAAGGACGATTGCATTTCTATAGGTGTTGCGACTAATCTTTGAGCACTTCTTCGGATGATAAAACAGTGGATCAGACATACTGAAGTTTCCGAAAACCTATCTCGCTGTCAGAACGGACTGAAAGTAGGAATGAAGGCAACTTAATAGTGAGGATCTTTTAGAAATCTTGCCAAAAAAGCAACGATAACTAGGAACACGTACTCAGCTACTGCTCAGCTGTACGTTTTGATTTCTCCAATCTTCAACCAGCAGTCTTCAAAGCTTCATCAGAGACCAGAAATACAAATAAGCTGGACACTTAACTGAAACTGCAGAGCGGCTTTCCCATTCAAAACCTGCGTTGGAAAGCGTTCAGGAGTGCAAGTGGTACTAAGACGGCAACGCGCGTCAAATGGATGCCAGTCCCAAGCGCCTCTTACCGATCCGCTTAATTTTCTGCTATCTCATCATCGCCAAATCATGTACTTATAGTTCCAGTGGCAGCTATATTGAGGCAAGCATGGTCGGGGCTGCCGCAGTCGACGCTCCCCTAGTTTGAAGAGTTTTGCCTTTGCGTATCATTATGATTTACCTTTCGTTGAACTCGAACCTCCGTCATGCTTCTCTAATACTTGGATTCCTACCCTGGACATGGTTGCAGACATATTCACTAAACCTCTCGCCTTTCCACTTCACTCCAAACACTGTGTTTCTCTTGGCCTTGTGCCTTTGCCTTCTCAAGGACTCGTTTCTTAATACTTTCTCATTTTCTTTTTAAATTCCTTTCTTATGAGATGTGGCGCCGACACGATCACGTGGTTAGCGAGTATTTCACTCGCTTTCCCACGTCCCCACACTCTCAGTCGTTCATCCGTGTTTGAGACTGAGAGTGGTGAGTTCCGCATATCTTCATACCTACACACTCGTACTGACTACCACATAGCTTACTGCGTATCTTCTCGTGCTTCTCGTGCTCTAGGTACTGAATATAGTTGTTCATCCGTGTTCGAGACTGAGAGTGCTTACCGTGTGTCGTCTTGTGTTCTAGGTGCCGGATTCACAAAATTGACTCAAGTTGAGTAGTTCTGACTATATGGCCTTGTTCTGTATTGACTCACTCTTCCTTCATGACTCAATGACTCATTTCACCAATTGACTCACCAATTCTACTGATATGTAAGCATACTTAGTAGTTCTTGATTCTTACCTATGTGCGAGCCCTCAAGGCCTCAAATCTCGGCCTTCCCCCCTACGTCATGCTGCGTTGCCGTCGAACCTTCCGGGTTATAGTTGAATAGTATTCACAAATCGTCTGACCGGAGCGGTGCCCACTGCAAGTAAGTAGTCTATGATCGCTGTGAATTCGACTTACATTTGTCTCCTTGCATTACTATCCAGCTTTTTTCCAGTCCACTGATTACATTTCCATCCTTAGCAATTTCATCATAGCTTGTCCGATGCCTCAGGCTCAATCAAGATGTTCAAGACTGGAATATAAAAGGACTAGGAAAGTCATCGAGCCCTACATCAACAGTTGCATTTTCACTACAACCTACAAGTTTCACTACACCACAGCGATAATTGCCTACAAGTATCTACTCTAATGGCTTGCATCACTCCCGCTTACCCATCTCTCGAGCTTTCCGTTCCTGAGGTCCTAGATTTCCACTACGAGCATAATCCGGGCTTCTCTCTATATGTCTATGCAGAGGACAACACCAACAAACTCACTGAGATATCGATCCTAGAGTTTGCACGCGCAAGCCATCGTGCGGGCAAAGCAGTCCTTGGGGACCGTAGTGCACCCTCCCAGCGTGAGGTCATCGCCATCATCGCCCAAGTGGACACAATCGTCTACCAGGCTCTCAATGTTGGCTTGATGCAAGCCGGTTTCATAGTAAATTGTCCCACGTTGTTTCTACTTCGACAACTTTACTCACGCTATTCCTGTAGCCTTTCCCTATATCTCCGCGTAATTCTCCGACAGCCATTATTCACCTGCTACGAAAAACGTCCGCGCACAGGCTGCTTACTACTCACGGCACATTACATGATCTTATAGAAAACGTCAAGTCCGAGCTTTCGTCAACAGACCCCGACTACAAAGTCGGCATCGAAGAGGTCCCCTCTCTCAATGAGCTCTATCCTCAGCTTGGGAAGGAGACCTCTGCAGACCCTTTCACTCCTCTGCCAGCCTTGAAACCAGACGACTCCGAAGTTGGTCTCTATCTACACTCGTCTGGAAGCACTGGGCTCCCCAAAGCGATTCCTCTGACACACCGCACTCTCAAAGATTATGCTGGAGCTTGTATGTCCACCCATGTATTGGCCTTGAGAAATATCACTGACTGGTAGATCTCATCTCAGTCTCTATTAATGTTTACAGAAAGAGTACACTCACTCGGCTGGGGTCTATGGCGGCTCCTCCATTCCATGCAATGGGAGTGTTTATTTTAATCATTCTGGGTCTGTACACTCCACTCTCCAACGTAGTCTTTCCACCCGTGGTCTTCAAACCAGAGGCACTTCCAGTCATGCCAGCTCCCGACAATATTCTTCCATATGTCGAACGAACGCGCACGGAGTCGCTCATCATTATCCCGACGTTCCTGCAGATCTGGGCTCAGTCGCCAGAGTTGGTCAAAGTCTTGAGCTCACTTAAAGCAGTGGTCAGTCCATTTCTGCTAACCCATGGTCAATACATAGCTCATTCGGTACATTTTTCTAGACCTTCGGTGGCGGTCTGGTTGCCCCTGCTACTGGCAACTTTCTCGTGTCTCAGGGTGTGCACCTTCGTTCGATTTACGGAGGAACTGAATTTGGTCCCGTCACGGCTCTAAACCTGGATCCTTCATCCGATAAAGACTGGATATATGTTCGGTTTTCCGACCAAGTGCAGATTCGGTGGATACCTCAAGGAGACGGGACATTCGAGTGCCAACTTCTGGTGAATGCCAAGTTTCTTTTTTTCCATGCCATTCATTACTGATGCTTCCTGTAGACAAATGATACTCATCATCCAGCGGTAGAGAATCTGCCGGATACCAAAGGATATGCAACTTTGGATATCTTTGAGCCTCATCCTACAAAAGATGGTCTTTGGAAAATGTAAGTCCCTCGAATTTATCCGCCACATCTTTTTCTAATAGCCGTATCTCTTACAGAGTCGGACGTGTCGATGATGTATTAATACACTCATCGGGTGAGAAGACTGTCCCAGGACCGATGGAGGCAATCATCTCAGCGAGTTCCTTGTTAGTACATTTCGCTCTTATAATATCGAGATTGTACTGACAGTCACATAGCGTGAAAGGAGCGATCATGTTCGGACGGCAGCGTGACCAGGCTGGTATACTGATTGAGCCATCACCTAGTGAGCAAGTAGATATAAACGACTTGAATCAGGTGTCCCAATATAGGAACAAGATATGGTATGTTGAATGCTTTCAACTATGATGTGGTCTTTGGATTGACGGTATGTCTCAGGCCTGCTGTTGAAGAGGCAAATAGGATTGCTCCCAACTTTAGCAGGATCTTTAAAGAGATGATTCTGATCACTTCTTTGGATAAGCCTCTTCCTCGAGTAGCGAAGGGTACTCTTTCGAGAAAGGCCGCAATCAAATTCTATGAAGAGGAAATTGATAAACTGTGAGTCACTCGGATTTTCGGAGATAACACTATCATTCATTTATCTTTTAGTTACAAGACGATAGAGTCAAACTCGGGTGGCGAAGAGGTTGTACCACCGAAGAGCTGGACTAGCTCTGACCTGCGGGAATGGCTATTGACACAGGCATCTGACATCCTTTCGGGTATAACGCTATCTGACTCTGGAGATATGTTCGAGCAAGGATTCGACAGGTAGGTCGTCTCGGGATGTCGTGTTACTTTATAATTGATGGTTTATTCTATAGCTTGGCTGCGACAATGCTCCGTCTCCGCATCACTAGTGCCCTACGCAAAGCCAAGGACTCTAATGTTAAGGCGGTCGCTCAGCACATCGATCAAACGACGATATATAGGTTTCCTACTATCGAGAGTCTTGCGAGTTCCATCGTTGGCTTGATGCACGGAGAGAGTTCAGAGAAGAGCCACGAAGAGGCGATAGAGGAGATGATCGGGAAGTATAGCCAAGGGCTTGATACACCTGTCGCACAATCTAGCGATGAGAAGCCCACGAAGGCTGTCGTACTTCTTACTGGCTCAACCGGAAACCTTGGAGCGCAGTTGCTGGAGTCGCTGCTGAAGAAAGACTCGGTAGCGTGTGTATACGCACTTAACCGGCCCTCGAAGAGAATGTCGATGTTTGATAGGCACCGGGAACGGTTCGAAGATAAGGCGTTGGATGTGAAGCTCTTGTCGTCGGAGAAGCTTGTACTTTTGGAAGGTGAGGCCTCTCAGCCCAATCTGGGTTTGCCTGAGACTGTCATTGAAGAGGTAATTCTCATGAGAAAAATCATTTTGACAGTCACTGATTTGATACACTTATACTTAGCTCCGTGAACATTTGACAACGATAATCCACAACGCGTGGAGATTGAATTTCAACCTTTCCCTTTCCTCATTCGAGCCAAATGTTAGAGGATCCCGGAATCTCATTGATTTGGCCCGTTCCAGTCGACACGGCTCCTCGATTCGATACTTGTTCACTTCCTCAATTGGATCTACCCAGTCGTGGGATAAGACCAAGGGACCTTATCCCGACGAGGTGGTGATGGATGCACGGTACGCTGTTGGGCCAGGGTATGGTGAGAGTAAGTATGTCGTTGATCGAGTGAGTTGAATTATCCGTGCTGTTCATGTTTCCCTGACTGATCCGAGTATTACATAGATACTAGCGAAGAGCGGCCTGCAAGCCACCTCGTTTAGAATAGGTCAGGTCAGTGGGGGATGGCCAAATGGAGCTTGGGCAACAACGGACTGGTTCCCGATCCTCGTGAGGTCTAGTGTAGCTCTGGGGATTCTCCCGAATGCTCATGGAGTAAGTCTTGTTCATGGTTATATGACATGAACGTTGAACTGACCACTTGTCTTGGAAGGTTGTGTCATGGACTCCGATGGATGCAGTATCTGATGCTATCCTCGACGTTGGTGCCGCAGAGCACCTGCCTCTGACAGCTAATGTCGTCCATCCTCGACCTGTATCGTGGTCATCGATTGTTGAGACTGTCCGGAGTACAATCATTCGCGAGAAGAAGCTTCCTGATGATGCTCTTCGACTGGTGTCATTCCAGGAATGGTGTGCTGAGGTGGAGAAGTTGGCGGCTAATGCGTCTGAGAAGATTACTCAAGAAATCGTTAGTACACTTTTTGAGTTTCCTTTCTACTGCACGCTTACTGATGAACTCTTATTCTTAGCCTGCTATCAAGCTGATTGACTTCTGGCGCGGGATGTCTGCTGCTGATGAAGTGATTGGATCTTTGGATGAGTCGAGTACGATGGAAAGTGTTGGACTTACTCCTTTGAGCACGGTTAACGTTCAGTGGCTCAGTCCGAGGATGGAGAGTTTGGAACCAATTGATGGACGTGCTGTTGAGCAATGGGTTAAATATTGGATGCAGTTCGGGCTATGAGATTTAGATTATTGTTGTTAACAGTGGACATATTATTGTGTCTTACACCTACCAAGTCATTGAATACCGAGTATTTTTTACAAGAAGCTGTGCCGCCAAGTACCTAGGCTCAGAATTAGGTCATGATCAGAACTTGCTTCTACTCATTCATCTTCATCAAGGTGCTCAGATGACCAGAGCTCAAGAGTTCAAATGTTTAATACATGTACAGTATGTCTCTTCCTATATTGCTCGAGACCGTGTTGAAAGAGGGTTGGAACTTGGATGGTACTGGTAACGACATCAATGTATTTGAAGTTATGTCGATCTCGGACTCAATTCTGTTACAGCTCCCGATACTCGAACAGAATATACACCTCGGCCTCCAATGAACCAAAAACGACACCATCCTTTTCGTACGATCAGCTTAAGGACCACTGTAAGCAGACGCAGATCGACCGAGAATGCTTTGGGATGATTGGAGCTTGAGACCATGGTCCTTTGGATGCAACGCGTCCCTCGCTGGCGTTTGCTGAATGCCCAACAGCTTGAATCGTCAAACCACTCTACACATCCCTTACTTTCCTCGTCTCCAACAAAATTCCCTCCCCACCAACCTCCAAATCCTCAACACCAACCTGAAACTTCCTCCCACCACTCGTACTCACACTCGTCTGCTCTCCACTCGAAGTAGGCATCGACTCATCATTAACATTCCCAAATCTCAAACGCGACACACTACGTCCTCCCAACGCCTCTCCACCACTCGAAGCAAACCGTATCGAATCAAAAGTCTCAGACTCGTGTCGTTCACGATTTCGAGCTTCAAAGTATAAATTCCTGGAAACACGACAGGCCATGGAACTTGCTGGTGCTAGCCCTGGGATGGAGAATGTTGCGCGGTAGATGGGTGGAATTGAGGGTGTTGCGATGAAGATGTTGACTACTACGTTCATGCCAACGGTTATCCTATACACACAATAGAATCGAAATCAAGGTTCAGGAATCGCTAAACCCACTCACAGATAATACTGCTGTCCCCCATAAAACACAACTCTCGACAACCTAGGAAGTGTTCTCCCCGAAACAACCTTTCCCCACCCCACCCACCTTCCACCACCACCACCACCTCCCTCTCCACCACGACCACCCACCACCTCACCCACATCCCCATGTGACGTAGCAACAACAGGCAACAACCCACGAAATCGTCCCAAACACCAACGAATCAAAAATCAACGGGAAAACCGCAGCACCCGTAACATACTCCTTCACACCCGTATTAGTACAATATCCCGTATCCCCCAACGGTCCAGAGGTCGATCCAATAGGTACCATGACGGATAACCCCACATCCACGAGGTATAGAAAGGAGAAGAAGTAATAGAAGTGTTTTGAGTGTCGGATGATGACGTGGACGCGTCGGAGGAATAGGAAGGAGCTTGAGGCGTTGGAGATGATCCAGCAGCAGGTGACGCCTAGTTCCATTGCGGGGCAGTTTGGTAGACGTGAGGCTGGGGGGTATACTGAAGCAATACTGAAGTTTATGAAAGCCTATCTCGCTGTCAGAACGGACTGAAAGTATAGGAATGAATGCAACTTGAAAAACGAGGATCTTTTAGAAATCTTGCCAAAAAGCAACAGGTAACTAGATGAACACGTACTCAGCTGTACGTTTTGATTTCTCCAATCTTCAACCAGCAGTCTTCAAAGCTTCATCAGAGACCGGAAATCCAAAGAAATGAGCTGAATCATTTAACTGAAACTGCAGAGCGACTTTCCCATTCAAAACTTGCGTTGGAAAGCGTTCAGGAGTGCACTGCAAGTGGTAAGACCGCAACGCGCGTCAAATGATGCCAGTCCCAAGCGCTAAGCGACGAGCGTTTAGCGCCCCTTACCGATCCACTTTATTTTCTGCTGTCTCATCCAAGTCTCATCGCCAAGTCATGTAAGTACTTATAGTTCCAGTGGCAACTATACTGAGGCAAGGTCAACGCCGACGCAGTCGACGCTCCCTAGTGTGAAGAGTTCTGCCTTTGTGTATTATTATGATTCACCTTTCGTTGAACTCGAACCCCCATCATGCCAGTTGCCCTACCTCCCTTCGAAGAAACAAAGCTAGCGGTGGCTGAAACAATGCATAAGGCCGACTATCTCAGTGCATACAATATTTGCCTTGACTTTGAACGGAGAATGGTAGAACTCGCGAACGACGAGGAGGGAAACCAAGCTGTTATATATGCAAGAGTCCTTGGCTACTTGATCCTCCATGCTCCTTCCCTCACCGCGTGCCACGAAATCGCCACAGTAATCCATTCATGCGGGATGAACGACGAAGCTCTGTACGCACTTGGAGCTTCCTTTGTCCAGTACTTCATTAGCCCCTGTAAGCCATCTCTCAGTACTACTGTCGAAACAAGCTGAACCACATATCCAGTCAAGAAATTTAAAGGTTGTACGCCGGCCTCTTCGGATGATCCCAGTCGTCCTTCATTCGGCGTAGAAAAGGAAAAACTGACGAAAAAATTATGGAGGCACCGAAGGACCACAGGGATGCGAAGAGACAGGTAATCGGATTACCACTACTTAAATGACCGTCAATTTATCTGCATTCTCATTTAGGCTCTTCATCGAGATGGTTTTCAATGTGTGGTTACTGGGCTATACGACGTGCAAGTAGAGGAGGTGGATTTCTCAAGTTTTGGTATCGATCAAGAAGAGGTGGACCGAGCAGGTACTCTGTACACAGAATGTGCCCATATTGTGCCCGACTCCACCTATTTCAACGTATCTTCTACAACGGGCTCGTCTGCGAAAGTACGTCACATTATCACTCTGTTACTTAGCATAAATACTTACTTTCCCAGATGGACTATTCCGCCACAGTGTTGGCGGTTTTGAAACATTTTGGCTATGATGTCGAAAATCTAAGAGGTCCCAAAGTGCATTCTCTTCATAACATCATGACAATGCAGCACGATGTGCACGTCT
>RCHF01002993.1:0-14135 GCA_003987895.1 Neonothopanus nambi | reverse complement strand
GACTATGTTATTACTTCCTATGCACCAACTTTACAGATGCTTGTAAATGCTGAGAAGAAACTTAGAAAGGCATCTTCTATTACATCTCTCAAAATTCTTGCAGTCAGCCAACCAGCAACTCCTGGGCAAAGTCCATTACCCTGTACCAGAAAAGAGGTCAAACAGATTCATCTTATTGCACCAGGAAAAGTGAAAGCTTTGGAACACTCTAATGCAACAGTGAAGGCTTTCATTGATGAGCTATCCTCTACCCATATTGTCCATCTTGCCTGCCATGGGAAGCAGAATTCATCTGATCCTTTAAAGAGTGCTGTGTTCTTGTACAATGGGCCTGTTGAACTGTCACAGTTCATGCAGATCCATCTGCAATCCCCTAGGCTTGCTTTCCTCTCTGCCTGTGAGACAGCTCTTGGAGTTCAACATCTTCCCAATGAATCTGTTCATTTAGCAGCATCATTTGTTTTTGTTGGATTTCCAAGTGTGATAGGCACACTGTGGTAAGTTAATTTACTTGATAGAAGGGCAAAGACTGATCATATTTACATCCATACCTTAGGTCAATAGAAGATAGTGATGGACCACAGATTACAGAATACTTTTATAAATCACTTGTTGAAGATCTAGATGAGGCCTCTCCAGGTTCTTTTGTCTGGAATAGTGCCAAGGCTCTGCATAAAGCAGTTCAGAGGTTGCGGGAGAGTGGGGTTCCATTGATTAGGTGGATGCCTTTTGTTCATTTTGGCATTTAGCTCAGGAGAAATGAAGACTTCAGCTTTAGAAGTATCCACAAGTGATTGTATCTTGTTCTGCCAGTCTAAACTAAATGTATAAACCGAATGTATGATTACTATGAAACGTACAAGAGATAAGGTAATAAAGAGCTTGACAGCTACACGCGATGACCCTCTTATCGCCCCGGTTTGCCCCGCAGTGATGTCCACGCGGTGTCCACAAGATACAAATGTGTTTACACTTGCGTAATCTCGAGTCTGACTCGGGAGACTACCCGCGGTGATGATTATCACGCTGTCGTCAGGTACTACTTAGTTTAATGGGAACAGCAATATGACTCGACTCGTTTGCCTTTGCTTTCGTCCCCCCACCATCGCAGACATCTCTCAGCATTCTTGACTGACTAGGCCCTTCATATCCAACTAATCCCTTGTTCCGTCTATAGTTTTTGTAAGTCATGATCCCTGATCTTTCAATGGAGCCACTACCCCCGCATAGAGTGAAGACCACGTTACTCATTCAACGATCCCACGATAGAACTTACGAGCAAGCATACCATCGTTGACCCGGTATCACCACCGTTGACGTTGACCAACATGGCGGAATTGGCAACCCAGATCGACCTCGATTCGGTCATCGACAGACTACTGGAAGGTGAGCTGGCATTTCGACGCCATTTTTTATGAGTGTGGAACGACGGAGGTTATGAGGACGAGAGGGTTTTTGGGAGGATCTAGATGGAATGGCGGTCAGAGTGCCTTGTGTGGTGCTCTTTATTGAACTTTGAAACTTATAAGTTTGGTGCTGCTGAACGGCGAGGAGAGGATATACAAGGCCTCAAGTCCATGGACCAGCCATGGATCCCTCCGCCATCACGTGTTATTCGTAGTAACGTACATACTGTAGGGCAGGTTCCGGTTTAGTTAGCAAAACAACTCGTACTTCTCCCTTCATTACAAGTTTTTCTCGTTGAAAAGGAGCTTCGCATAACAGACGTGCAGAAATTCAGACAAAGTGATGCCAGGATTAACGCGCCAGGTTCCTACCTCGCAGGTTTCCCCTATCCGGCAGCGCGTAGGAAAGGCCAGCTGGTCTAGCTCAGCGCGATCTCGAAAGAGCCGAGGGGCAATGGAATCCGTTAACGGTGTCACTGGTATGAACTCTACACGCCTGGTATGCGCGGCCTTTCTAATTCAATCTTTTCTGTCGTTCAAAAAGCACCGAGGTACTGATACCGTCTTTCAATAATAGTGCGAGGAAACCGACCCGGAAAGGCGGTACAATTACAAGAGTACGAAATCAAGTATCTATGCACCAAAGCCCGAGAGATCTTCATCGAACAACCCATTCTTTTGGAGCTCGAAGCACCTATCAAAGTCTGTGGTATGTACAAAGTTTTGAACCGATGCATCGCAAAAACAAAGCAGGATCTATTCAACAGGCGACATTCACGGGCAATATTATGATCTCCTGCGTCTTTTCGAATATGGTGGATTTCCACCTGAAGCAAACTACCTCTTCCTAGGAGACTACGTCGACCGAGGGAAGCACTCGCTGGAGACAATTTGCCTTCTGCTAGCGTACAAGATCAAGTATCCGGAGAACTTCTTCCTTCTGAGAGGCAATCACGAAGCCGCCAGTATCAACAGAATTTATGGTTTCTACGACGAATGTATGTGTCCTCCTTTATCACTGACGGCAGTTTTTTCCTACAGATCGAAATTTGAAACACGTACTTACATTTTTTCGGTGGTTCTACAGGCAAGCGTCGCTACAACATCAAAATGTGGAAAATGTTCACTGACTGCTTCAACTGTCTTCCGATTGCCGCTATTATCGACGAAAAAATCTTTGCTATGCACGGGGGGCTTAGTCCCGAACTCCAATCCATGGAGCAGATACGCAGAGTTATGCGGCCTACTGATATCCCCGATACTGGTAGCTCCCCAAACGCTTTTTCGTCTTTTCTTTGGATAGATGCTAATAACGATGTAGGTCTTCTCAATGACCTTTTGTGGGCTGATCCTCAACCCGGTATCACCGGCTGGGGAGAGAATGACCGAGGGGTATCTTTCACCTTCGGACCCGACATAGTGACAAAATTCCTCCAAAGACACGATATGGAATTAATATGCCGTGGGCACCAGGTCAGTGAACCTGCATATTCATAATTTGGTTCGCCTACCATTGATCATTCCAGGTCGTCGAGGATGGCTACGAGTTCTTCGCTAGGCGTCAACTGGTTACGTTGTTCTCCGCGGCAAATTATTGCGGAGAATTTGACAATGCAGGAGCCATGATGAGTGTAGATGAATCGTTGTTGTGCTCGTTCCAGGTAAAGGCACAGCCTACGTTGGAGTCCCTCTAGAACTCATGTTCAACGGTTCCTTAGATCCTTAGGCCTGCCAATGCCAAAATACTTGCCAAAGATAAGAAAAAGAAGCAGAGGAAGTAGACTAAAAGATGACAGTTGATTCTCCCTGATTCCCTATTCCCTTTGATACTTGGGTTTTCTTGATCTGTAAATACAGTTGACGTAGACATTTCATTTCCTACTTAACACCGTATCTTCTATCATTCCGAGTAACGTCGAATTTATATCATTTATTACTGATTATGGCACGCCAACACCATCCTAGATGTAAATAGTAAGCAACGGGGAAGCAATGCATGAAGGTAGGTACTACAAAGCATGACTACTGATACAAATGGTCAAATCTTCAAGAAAGTCTAGGATGCACTAAAAGGCGGGAGTGTGGGCCGCGTAATATCAAAGAAGTATGCCAGCGGTTCAACCGGTTCTTCTCATCAAACAAACGTCCGTATCGACGGCACGCACTGCATAAACAGTTCCCGATATTGCATTTCGTACTGCAACTGGAACGGGAAGGAGCTCCTGGAGATATCCAAGTGAGCAAGTCGCCAATCCGGATAATACCTCTTCTCCATCTCATCAAAAAACCTCGCTAGCTGACCTTCATCCTGATCCCGATCTGAGTTGTTATGCGAGTAATACATCGGCAGGTCACCCTCGCAGGGGACAACCTCCCGTACCAACAATTCCAGCTTGCTGAGCCTAGACAGTTTCTCCGCAAGCAAGTCGACTAGTTGGGGACTAAGTGTCACAGAACCCAGACGAAGGTAGTCTAATCCGCGTCTACGCCGATTGAGCAGAACGTCCTGCGTCTCATGACACGTACTGCGCCACCAAACGGGAAACGCATCCGTGACCATCGCAATCTCATCAAAGGTGAGGTGACACCCTGTAAATACAAGCGACGTGAGGGTGCTGGCAAATTTCCGGACACAAAGGAGGGCGGATTCGAAGGGGATTAGATTGAGACTTATGTCTAGAGAAGTGATGCCGAGGCGAACATTAGCAAAGATGGTGTCCATCCACTCTCCGAGCGGTGTGTCGACGGGTGTCAGTCCACGACCACTTAGTTCGGTTGCCCGGATGGACAGGTGTTGCAGGGTATGGGAATGGAGACTGAGAAAGTCAATCAGGCTTTCAGGGTCACCGAGATGAGGCGCGGATATGGGGATGGATAGGGAAAGCTTCTCTAAGGAAGAGAGATGCTGCAAATCACCGAAAAAAGGGGCGAGGTCTAGGGGTTCCCAGAGTTGAACTGTAAGTTTTCGGAGGGAGGAACGTAGGTTGTTGATCGTTTGCGCTAAATTGCGCAAAATCTCAGCGTAGCGATGGTCGGTAAGCTCATGGTCGATACGGATGAAGAGGTCGAGCTCTTCGAGAGCAAGCGAGCAAAAATGGGAAGGAGGCAAATATTGTAACTTCTCCAGCGAAATTTCAAGCCATAGCCGGCGAATATTTGGCCGTAACACAGTTGCCATGATCGGAGCGGGAGTGTCACTAACAGAGGGAAGACCACACCATGCAATGTGATAGTCGGTAAGATTCGGGAGACCGTTCAATACATCCATCATGACCTGCATCAAGTCGTCACAGGTCTTGATTTTGAACGGGAGACGCGCCGGTTTGTGTTTTCCGAAGAGCTTCTGGTCGCGTATGTGGGCAGCAAGCTCTCCAAATTTTGAGATCAAGGATGCCTGGGAAGCAGGCGCATTTTCCTTGTCCAGCGCCTCTTTCACGAAATGGGGATACAAGTGTAAAATGCGAACACGTTTCGCAACAGCAGGGTCTCTGGTCCGCCGGAAACTGCGTCAAAACAAGATAACAAGACTGAGAAGTAGATATTGGACTTACTTCAACCGTGCAAGCATCCAAATCATTTTCCTGGTCAAATAGGAGAAGCTGACTTGCTGATACCGCTGCTCCATGGCAACATTGAAAAAGACAGAGTTTACAGTGTAGAGACTCTGCATTGCAAGAGGAGATACGAAGGTAGCTATGTGCAGCCATATGTCATTTGGAAGAGACATAACTTGGAGTAGGAAAGAGGGAGGGAGAGGAGGGAATGATGGGCATGGAAAAAAAGACACGACCGAGGTCTAATAAGGCCTCATTGACAGTTACGCTGACAAGCTATAAGGCCGCCTGCTCGAGAGTCTGTCACTTACGTGATGGCGGTATTGTTTGCCGAAATCGATTCTTGTCTGATCTCCAAATCTATTTCATCTACAAGTATAGATACATACCAGCATCTTCCAAAAAAAACAAAAAGCATAGTAAAAATAATAATCCTCCGAGACTGACAGCGAGACTGGGCGTAGCGTTGCAGTTAAACCAGATATATCACGTGACGTACATATTTGCAGGCGTTCGACAGTGGACACATATGTAGGCCAGCACTGAACCACTTATTTACATCTTGGATGCCAAAATTGCTATATGACACTCACGGCACACCGAAGCGACTGGAAAGGGCTTAATTTACACAGGTTTCAATGAAATCAGGAACCGGTGGGCAGAATCAACAGCCGAACGCTCCAAAAACATACCGCTGAAAGCAGACTGCTCTCAAGTTGATCCTTTCCAGATCTTTCTACATATTCCCAAAAAAATCGTTATTTTTGCGTCGACGACAGACGTGGAAGCAGATTCATATCTCGACTTTGAAGACGGTGTACTTGGCCACTGTCGGAACACGTCGTTGATCGGCTCCAGTCTTCCGAATACAAGCGCCTACTGAGTGCCGGAGAACAGAGCATTGCGCAGTATGACTTCTGAGGAGCTCGCGAAAAGGATAAATGAGAAACAAACTAGTGGCATGAGGGAGGGGCGTGCAGGTTCAACTAGACGCTAGGCAAACTCGGGATGGGCTGCACAACATGAAAAGCCGTTTTTGGTCAAGTTTTAACACGAATTTGCCTTTTGCAGGACAACGCTAAGCACCATCCTGCGGTTACAGTACTTTTCCATAGAATAGCA
Organism: Neonothopanus nambi; assembly: GCA_003987895.1. NCBI lineage: Eukaryota > Fungi > Basidiomycota > Agaricomycetes > Agaricales > Omphalotaceae > Neonothopanus > Neonothopanus nambi. Next base: position 8,053 of record RCHF01002993.1, on the reverse strand, counting down.
GTGGCACGGATCCATTTGTACCGTAGAATGAATTTGGAAACTGACAGGTGACATTTGTAGTGTAGACTTGCATCTGGGAGAGAATTTTTAATTCCATTCTGGAAACAAAGCGTATGGGATCTGGGTCTAGGCAAACATCTACAGCATCCAAGTGGCGTCCTGCGTCATCATCAACACTCGATACTTGAACAAGTGACGACAGACCTTGAGAAACTCATTCCATAAGAAAGGTGCCTGTCTAATGTCAGTTTCTGACTTGTACATGTGGATTTAACAGTGGACTGGCCTGAAAGCTAAGTGACATCAATCGTATTTGTGGTCCTCGTAGAATTCGACGCGTCATGTTTCATTCTCATTACCACCACTTGATCCAGCGATCCAGCACATCTTGGGGTTGCGTCCAGGATCCAGAAAGGCCGAGTACACCGTATGTATGTGCTGTATCAGCTCGTCAAGGAGGAGAGACGAGATGGCAGACAAGCGTATTGGACAAGCTGTTTAGGAGCGTAATTTAGGAAACAATTTCCCACGAAGTGCCATACCGCAACTGCATCGCTTTGCCTTCCTCGCCTCCTTCATTCCAATCCATAATGTCCTCATACAAGTCCGCAATCCGGTCTACCCCTTCCAGCGTTCAGCCAGAACAGTCAAAGTTCAAAGACAAGGCTCGGCAACTTCAAGAACTTTTCCCTGCTTGGTCAAACGATGGTACGTCTCCAAAATGCTTAATTTTTTCTTCGTCTTTCGCGCGTCGAAGAGTCTCATTTTTTTGGTTTTTTAAGACTTGCAATCTCTCCTCACCGAGACAAATGGTGATGTAGAACTTGCTGCTACCCGGATTAGTGATGGTACGTCCATTCACTCTTTTTTTGCCGTTTACTGTCTAACAAGTCTCGTGCGTCAGGCGTTGCCGAACAATGGGGTTCAGTCTCACGCAAGAAAGACAAGAAGCCCGGCCACGCTTCAAAGGACTCGTTTTCGTCTCCTCCTACTCGAGGAGAACTCAGGGGAGGCCGAGGTGGAGCTAGAGGTGGTCGAGGCGGCCTTGGCAGAGGTGGCGCCGTGCGCGCTAGAGGCGACTTCCGTGGCAGAGGCGGATATACGAACGGACATGTCTCTCGCACTGCCTCCCCTGCAGCGGGAAAGAGCAGCCAGGCTGCTGCTGATGGTGCATCTGCCCCTGCATGGGGACCCGATTCTGACGCGTCAAAGCCTGCAGAGGATGTAGCTCCAGGAGAGCCTCAGGATTCGACTACTATCACCTCCGCTACTCCCTCGAGCTGGACAGATGGTGCAACTTCTGGTGTGGATGGAAGTACCGCTAAGGGTAGCGCGACTACCTCCGCATGGGGCGCAGTCGACTCTACCGCGAAAGTGAATGGCGCGACTCCCTCTGCTACGCCCGCTGCACCTTCCAATCACATTGTTGCTCCGCATCCCACTAAACAACCTTCAAAAACTCCTGCAACCTCAAAAATGTCATGGGCGCAGATAGCTCGGCCACAACAAAAACCTACCCCTCCTCCTGCTTCTATTTCACAGCCTCAGCCGCCACCACCACAACCTGCTGCTCCTGCTACGTCCACTACTGCCCCTGCCACTATTGCTGTCGCCTCTCCTTCTGCTCCTGCTCCCGCTCCTCCACTCCCAGATTCGGAACCAGCTGCTAACGCAGGCTGGGAGGATCCAACTACGGTACAACAACCCCCATGGGACGACGAGCCCACGAGTGGTCCTACTCCTGCAGCAGCAGTAGCAGAGTCGCACGACGAGGCTCAACCCGAACCTGAGCCTGAACCTGCACCTGCAAAGGAGCAACCTCCACAACTCCCCGATCCTATCTCCGTTCCCGAGACTGTCGCCCCCATAGCACCATCTTCGCCTGCCCCGTCAACACCCGCCCCTTCCACACCTTCAAAGGTGTCCGCCCGACCAGCGCCTGTGTCACACCGAAACAGCGCCCGTTACTCCAATTACGCCAAGATTGCAAACGACCAAGGCGGAGTGGTCATGCCGCCCACACCTTCTTCCGTCAGCGCCAATCTATCCGGTGTATCGTCGTTCGGTTCATTTGGGGATTTCAAGTCCAGTAGTGTGGAGAAGGTTGGAATGCAGTTCGGCAGTCTTGTTCTAGGTGGTTCTGGAGAGACAGAGGCAGAGCCTGAAGCTGCTCCTGCTCCTGCTCCTGTGGAACCATCATCTCCCCCTAAGTCTGCTGCACCTGTTGCAGCAGCAGTCCCTGCACCCGCGGAACCATCCGCTCCCGCTTCACACCCGCCAGCGTCGGCTTCACTCGGCTCTGGACTCTACCAGACTCCATCCCAGCCATTGCCGACAAGTGTCTCGCAACCAGCTGTATCCTCTGCTACCTCGGTGCCTTCTGCTGCACCAGCACCTACACCTGCAGCTTCAGCCTCACCCGTGCAGACGTTCCAACAACCTCAACAAACACAAGCACACACTCAGCAACAGAACATCTCACAGCTTCCTCAGCAACTGCAACAGATTCAACCTCAGAATCAGTCGCTTCCTTCTCACCATCCCTACGCTCAGCACGGTCTCCCGACACACATCGATCCATCACCTCAAGCTCAGGTGCAGAGTCCTCAGGCAGCCTCGCAGGCGCAACCCAGCTATCTGCGCCAAAACGATCAGTCACCTTACGGTGGTGCCGGAGCCGGGTTCCACCACACTCCTACCCCGCCTACGCAGGATAGTTCGTATGGAGCCTTTGGTGGCCTCGGTGGACAGGGGCTCGGCCAGGGACTTGGTATTGCTGGACAGGGTTTAGGTGGCATGGGCCAGGGTGCGCTTGCTGGTATGGGTGGACTTGGCAATATGAGCGGGCAGGGCATGACTGGACTTGGTGGACAGGGTTTGAGTCACCAGCAGCAGCAGAGTTTGAACGCCTTCGACAGCTATGGATACGAGAGTGGGCAAAGAGTGAGTGATGAAACGTGATCTTTTTGCTGTTCTTGAGATGTTAATTTCGTATTTTCATAGGGCTTCTACGATTCGTACCAAGGTGCCGGCTTCGGAGGGCGTGGTGTTCTTGGTGGGCACGACGACCTCAAAGGAGGTCTTCCCTCTCAGCAGCAGGGCCAACCCACGCCTTCTACCACCTCCGCTGCTACCTCTACTACTAGTCTTCCTTCATCCGCTTCTACTCAATCCACCGCTCCTACCTCTCAACAATCCCCTGCTCCCTCTATTTCCTCTGCCGGACAAGGTCAGCCGCAACCCGGCCAGCAAGGCCCCGCCCCGGCCGGCTACGCMCACGCCACTCCTGTACCCACATACTACTACCAGCCATTTCCTCACCAAAGTTACTCCTATGGAGCTGCTATGGGGGTTGGTGCGCCTTATAATTCGGGCTATGGTGTTGGTGGAATGGGAGTCGGAGTTCCGCAACCTTATCCTGGAATGAATGTTGCGAAGTACCCTCCAACGATGTTCCCCGGCCCGCCGGGCCACGGGAACGCGCCGAGTCCCGCGGGCAAGCAGCCCTCACAGGGAATGGGTGTCGTTAGTCATGGACACGGTGTTGGAGGTGTCCTTGGCCACGGAGGACTTGGCGTACAGCCTCAGAGCTACGGCGGAGGCTTGTATGGACAGGGTGGAGGATATGAGGATTACCAGCATCACTCGCAGCACCAGCAACCGCACCATCAGCAACAGCAGCACCAAGGCCACCAGCACTCGCATGGGCTAGGACTTGGTCAGGGAGTGCAAGATTACTCTAAGCAGTTGTATGGCGGCGGCCAGGGCGGGTTGCCAGGCTTTATGAGCGGTGCCGGTGCCGGTGCTGGCTCCGGTGTTACTGGCTCTGGAGGTGCTGGTCCGAGAGGTGGCGCGTCTCCTGAAAACGCCTACAAGCCATATGCGTCCAAGGACGTTGGTGTTGGCGGTGTTGGCCGCGGAAATGTCCAACAGGGACAAAGTCAAGGCCAAGGCCAGTCGCAAGGACAAGGCCAAGGACAAGGTGGACAGGGTGGAGGACCTCAGGGACAAGGATTCTACAACTCTAACCGGTTTGGCAGTGCTGGCAGTGTAAGTGGTGTTTTCTTTCACGATCGTTAGTGCAGTACTCATTTCCGTCAGCAGCAGGGTGGTCCATTGTATCCTCAAGGTCAAAATGATGGCGCTTATTACTACCAGCAGAGGCAGCAACAGCCCTATTGGTCGTAGACGACTGAAATGTTTTTGTCGTCGGATGGACGATTTGAGATCGCGAAGTGATGACGGTGTTTGAGCTCGTCTAGTCTCGTCTCGTGTTTCGTTTTCTTGACCTTTTTTGTGCTTCTCCCTTGTTTCATTATCTGTTTCTCGTTTTCTCTGTTCCATCTGTCTCCTGCTCATCGTCTCGTCTGCAATCGTCTCCCGTATCATACATAGTTTTCCTTTATCATCTCATCTCAGCCTCGTTCAGTATATTTGTACGTTTATCACCATCACTACGAGCAATCTGGGTGTGAAAATGAAACTGCATCTCATGAATATGCATCTAGGACCTCTGCAGTGTTCTCACAAGTCTAGATGTTTGTGGTTTTTCCAGTCGATTTGCGACACTGTACATGTGGTGCTTCTTCAGTTTTGAGGTGCTTAGCGAAAGGTAGCTACTCGCTAGTACTGTAACAGCAGCCCGCTCCCTTCTGTCTTCTCTGTCGAATATTCTCTAGCCTGTGCAGACTGAGAGCTTGTTGCGCCTTTCGGAAACACCCTGAAACACCATTGAGGTCGGGTTCCTCGGGCAAGTCCAATAACTTGTGCTCGAATATACTTTATTTTACATGGTTCTTGAAGCTTTTGGTCTCTATTGGAACTGTTATCAATTGAATCCAGTATTCATTTTGTCTTTACATTCTGAATACTAGTTACTGAATGAGTATTGAATTGAATAGTAGTAAGTAAATCGTGAGAATAACTTAGTCGTAGATCAATGATCGATAGGGTGAGTGCGTGATCGAGGCGTCTTGACGACGAGCGAACGGTACAGCGTCGGGTCCATATTGGTCCATATTCATAGCCGAGCGAGTCAGCGTCGACACTCTCAACGACGAGCAAGCTATCTGCTACACTCTTAGGGCGATGAACTTGCAAGAGACCTCTCTTTCCGAACAATGACGACGACAACTGCTACTGTACCTACGCCCAACCCCAAACTTCCCGGCTCAAAAGCCAGACTTAGCCGCCCACCCAATCTCACCATACAGAATAGGCCCTCTTCTATTCAGCTTGACACAGAGTCTCCTCTTGTACTTTCTAGTGATGATGAAGAAGAGGACGAAGGGTTGTTACGGTTGGATTCGGAGGAGGAGAGTGGAGCGTCTGCTTCTTCATCGCCGCTGCCTGTAATGCCGAAGCTCAAACTGGCCAGCTCAAGCGACGAAGACGACACTTCGATAGAGGGGGAGGAGGATATATCGAAGGACCTTGAGGCATTGGATCAGCTACGGAAGAGCGTAAAAAACAATTTGCGACTGAGACCCATACGCTCATCAAGTGCATTGCGGAAGAAAGCGCTGGGGATGGGTGTAGTGCAAGAGGACGGCGCTCAGTCTCAGTCGCCAGTAGTATCAACAACGCCTTCATCCTCTTCATCGACGGCGTCAGCGGCATGGGGGTTGGAGACGATAACAAGCCCGACGTCAGCATCGAGCACCACCTCGTCTTATTTTACACCCATCGACGAAGCACAGGAGCTATTGGTTCCTCCAGTGCAGGAACTCTTAGTCCCTGCATCGCATACACCACGTACACTATCTGCTCACACTCCTCGTACACCGTATACTCCTTCTGCACACACTCCTCGCACGCCGTACACCCCTCTAACACCTCAGACACGCCCTCCCAAACCCATATCTCCACAGCAACTTTTCACCCGTCTTACTTCTACCTCAAAGCACCCAATAGTTGTTGACACCCGCCCTCTTGCTGTTCACACCAACTTTCATATTCGACACAGCGTTCCTATCGCTATTCCTTCTCTTATTCTCAAGCGCTGTCGAAAACCCGGCGGTCAGCTTCAATCTCTGGAGGCGTTGCGCCAGTTTGTCACCACACCCCATGGGCAGAAGGTTTGGGATCTCATGATTCACTCTGGTCCGGATGGCATATGGGATGGTGATATCATTGTCTATGACGAAGATATGGACCCTAAAGATCGGGAGAGCATGGCGCATACAGCATGGGCTCTACTCCCTGTTCTACAGCAACTTCTCAACATTGGCCGTGACACGAGCATGGACGAAGAAACAGGACGAAAAGCGGATTATCTTGAAGGAGGCATCGGCAACGCAGGCCACGATCCCGATCTGACGACGCTAGTTGTCGGTGGCGGAGAGGACGGTGAGCTTGAAGGCGATGATTCAAACGGCATAGCTGTAGCTACGGAAGAAGAGCCTTCTCGCACTTTAGGAGGTCCTCGAGGCAAACTCAAATTAGGCTTGGGTGGTCCAGGCGGCACCGGCGGTCTTTTCCAACTCGATACGCAGCAGCCGTACAAACCCAAAACAAATGTGGAGATTGACCAGACCATGTCAGCAACGTCCTTGACTTCCTCCTCTGGGTTCAGTGAATCGGCTCCGTCAGGTGTGTCAACTACTTCGACGGACTCAGATGCAACGACGAGGCCGTTACACTCTACGCTTCCAGCCCTCTCTGCGCAACCATCGCCGGAGAAAGAATCTTCACCGACTCCTTCCCCGTTACCTGTCATGCCTTCCGCTATGAGCTCCGCTTCCTCATCTCCGTCTCCACGTACGTCTTCGTTCAAAACACCCCAGACGTCTTTTAAAACGCCATATACTTCCTATCATACTCCCTATACTTCTCTGAATGTGCCCCCTCCTTTACCCAATCTTCCGCCTTTACATGGGGCTGGTAGTTTAACAGGCATTCCCATCGATATCATAGATGCCTCCCCTTCACCCCCTCCTTCTCTTTCTTCAGCCTCGTTCCCTTCCTTATCTCACACATCGTCGCACTCTCATCGTCCTTCCCAAACCCAAAACCAGAGCCATACTGCCTCTTCACTCGCATTCCGCCGCCCGCCCCCTCCCGGACAGAGCTCGTTCACCCGAAGACCAAGTGCGCCCAATTTAAGGATTGGTGCAGGAAGTCTATCAGTCAATACTAACACCAATAGTGAGTTGGCGCCTTTTGATTCTGGTTCAGATCGGATAATTGTTAATGGCTGATATAGGTCTACCGCCGATGCCGGAGAAACGCTTGCCCAAGTTAAGTCTGAATACGGGTGGTGTTGGAGGACTGGGTATCGGTGGAGAGCGAGGGAATACAAGTTTTGGTGCAAAGAGGTCAGTGCATATATGCGATCTATTTCTCCCCCCTTCACATATTGCGCATATGCTTTTTCTTAATTCTCATGCAAACAATTTTACTGACCCCCTGTATGTTACACCTTCACAGAGCCATGGGAAAAGTACGCAGCGCAACACTTGCTGTGCCACCATTGAGCTTGCACGGGTTCGATCGGAGTACTGGGTCATTTGGACTAGGTGGAATGGGTATGTGCTGTTTTATTAAAGTTTCCCTTTGCTCGTTTTTGCTCACTAATTCGTCCTGTTCTTTAACGCATGCATACACTCTATTCACATCATATTTCATGCAAACAATCATCCACCCTAGGTCGTGACATTGCAGGTCCCGGTTCTGCCTATCCACAACCATCTACTTCCTCTAATTCAAAAGATTCCCTTTCCGACTCGCGTCAAAATGAAAAGGGAAACGGACTTCATTTACATCCGCCCTCTCCCTCGCATCTCAATCTAACTCACTCCAATCACTCCCCTCCTGGTTCAGCGAGATTACTTGGTGGTTTCAAAATTCCAAAGCAAATCTCACTGGAAAGTCTGGGTAGTGGTAAACCACCTCCGAGTCCTGGATTCGCAAAGACTTCGTTTGGGTCAGAGCTGGATCGAGATCGGTGGCTTGCGAGTAGAGATGACGGAAGGGACAAGATCGAAAGCACGGATCCTAACCATCCGCGTCCATCTTCACCTGCATCATCAGTGTCATCCTCCTCTGTCGCCTC
>RCHF01002992.1:0-15875 GCA_003987895.1 Neonothopanus nambi | reverse complement strand
GTACACGTTACATTGGAGCCTCGATACAGTTACAATAGACAGAAGTGAAAGTAGAATGGAGCTGGTCACGCAGCAGTAGCAGCCTGAACCAATCAAGAATGAGGCCGACATCAAATAAGCAATTGGCGCGATAGACTGACCTTCTTCGACGCAGGTTTCTTAGCAGTAGTGGTCTTGGAGGCAGGCTTCGCCTTTGAGGCAGGTTTCGCCTTTGAGGCAGGTTTCGCCTTTGACGCCGTGGAGTCCCCCTTAGCTTTGGCAGCGGCCGTCTTCGGTTTTGCCGCAGGCTTCTTAGCAGTAGTACTGGCCTATGTGAACGATCTGTGTGAGAGAGGCAAAAGAATCTGGCATAGGAGCCTACCTTCTTAGCCGCTGTCCCTTTTTTCACAGTAGAAGGCTTCTTCGCAGACGTGGCAGGTTTCTTTGTGACGGATGCCTTCTTGGCAGTTGCAGTGGTCTTCTTTGTCTGTGCAGCCTTCTTTGCAGTAGAGGAGTATTTCTTGGTAGGAGCAGCAGCCGATTTGGTGGCAGCAGGAGCTTTCGCTGGAGTAGCCTTTGTCTTCGCAGCCGGAACTTTCTTTGTGACAGTAGACTTGGTGGTAGTAGGCTTGGCTTTAGTAGTAGTAGGCTTCTTGGTAGCGGGAGTAGCATTCTGGGGAAAGGTGGTAGGATGGTTTGAGACTGACGCTGAACGCTGATAGCACAAAATAGGTGCACTGACCTCCTTAGCGGCATCCGTTCGAGTTTTAGGAGCAAGCTTCACCTTGCCTGAAGGTCCTATTACACCACTCATCAATACACTGCCTTGTAGAGCAGCAAACTTGACCAACCCTTAGGCAGGACGAAAACGCCCTTCTCGCTCCCAGATGTGATGGCGCGATTAAGTTGGCTAGCAGCGGAAGGATTCAAATCGATCTTGTATTTGTTCTCGACAAACTGAAATAGTCGCTGAGTATCGTGAAACGAGAATGGACACGGCACCGAACCTTCTTGATAGTAGGGCGCGATACTCCAGAACGGGCGTCTTCAGGATGAGCTGTGATACATTCCTGGAAGTAATGACGTGGTTAGAGTAGGGCGAGAAGGATATAAAGCGGATATTGCAGTAGGGACGAGGGCTGCTAACCTTGATCATATCAACCCACGACGGATGAGTCGCAGCGTGAGATTTGGTGGCGACTGCTTTGGGCTTCGCAGAGGAGGTAGTAGACGCTTTCTTGGTGGCAGCCATTGAGATTAAGAGTATGTGAAAGGCAGATAAAGAGGGCGAGTTAGATTAGCTGGCAATCAGAGCGGGGAGTGGCGAGGGTAAGGAAAGAAAGCAGCCCGTTTGTTGGGTCCGAAAACCACCTGCTAGTACCACGTGACCTCTGACGCAACGCATAGACCACCAAAGACAAAAAGAAATTCTTCTGCAACAACACAAGCTATAGGCCGAGGATTATTTGCCAGAAGACGAGATGTATGTCTCAGGTGGTGCTGGAGGCAGAATAGCACCCGAAAGAAAGACAGTAAAACCACAGAGGGAACATAGGGTCCAAAGTCGGTTGAGAGTGCATCCGCAAGAGAAGGGTTTCAAGACTTGTTAGCTCTGAGTAGCGAAAGAAGATGGAGATTGTAATTCCAAGTGCAGTCGAAACTGATGCCATTGCAGGTTGAAGGAGAAAGAAAAGATGAAGCAGATGGTTGCATTATCATCCGGCAACTCGGCCAGGTGTGCTTTGTCATCAACGCACTCTAGTACATTACGAGTGCTGCAGTGCAGAGAGCGGAGTGACCAAACGAGTTTTCTGCTCCTGAGCATTGGCAGGTACATCCCTTACTAGGAAGGTGCTTCGTAACAGTGCTTACGATAGTCTGCACCGTTGCGTCGTTCTTGTCTCGGACCTTGCCAACATCACGAGGTGCCATAATATAAAGAACAGTTGTGCTCTATCTCGCCGTCAATTCTTTCTTGCACTCGATTCTGCTCGTGTTCGGCGTCTTGCACTCATTAGACTGCAGTCTAGTAGTGCAATATTATCCCGAATTAGAAAATTATAATAGTTGTAGTACCGCCTATCTTTCTTTGATCCAATTTAAAACTCCGCCGGCGCCAATAGCGGCCGGCCGCAGGCCGGGGCGCGGTTGGCGACATTAGTGTACCTCAAACTTCAATGGGTTTAAATTTTCTTACTCAAGCCTGAAAGCGTGAAAGCTACCCCCCACCCGTGCTAGCTAACCTTGTCTATATGGCATGGCACTCCCTTTGGAAATTTCAGAGATCTGGCAATGTTTGCTGACCAAGAACATTTAAAACCCCGCGACGTGTTCAATAGTGCCAAAAGCGGCCGGGGCGCACTGGTAGGGACTAACACGGGTGGGCAATCCACGGGGACCGACTGTGACCGCCCGTGATCGATGGGACGGGACGGATGCGGTCAAATTTCCACGGTTATGGTATGGACCGTGGTCTCCCGCGGGCGTTGTATGTACTTGTATTGTAGCTACCGTAAATAGAAAGATTTTGTTGATTGATCAGCGGCACCATCGGCTTTGGTTGTGCTGCTATACATCCCCACCGTATTCCTTAATTCGCAGCTCATTCTCACCTACTATTGTCTCTTATAAGACTCTCTGATGGCCGTCACCAGGTTAATTTTATGCAAACGAACATGTCTCAAGACACCTTCAATGCTTCAACTTTGTGTATGGGTTCTTAGTCAGAGTCCAGCTTCTTTGACTTAAAACGAGCAGTCTCCTGCTACCTGCATTGATCAGAATATTGTGGGGATGGAAGAACTGCATAGATTACTCTATCAGCTCTGAATTATCATTCCATAAGTACTCCTCAAATACTAATATCTGTACACTTAGCGCAGCAAGAACTTGGAGACTGAACGGTGTTTACGAGATCCACCTTCCCAAAAAGGCTTATCGTGAGATTAGATTAAATCTACGGGTAGGCACACACCCCGCGGGTGGACCGCAACCATACGGGTACCAACCCACGGGCAGCAGTCCGTACAGATTTCGAACTCCGCTCCCCGGGAACGTCCCGGGCTACCCATGTTAGTCCCTAGAACTTGGCGCCAGTGAAAACTTAAAAGCAGCTGTGCCGGAGGTACGCAAACTTAGGCTCATTGACCGACCCAGTCTCTTGGTCTGCAGTTGATCCCTGCACTCGTATCTGCCACACACCAGTGTGGCCCACTTCAAGTACAGCAAACATACAGACTACATAGTACAGTAGTTCAATTCTGCATCCTCTCACCTTGTTCATCTGTGTCCTGGCTATCATTATCATCTTCATCTTCATCCTCACTGCCTTCCCCACTCGCTTCCTCTTCCTCTTCTTCATCTCCTTCCCCGCTTTGGTCGTCTTCACTACCGCCGTCTTCACTTCCCTCTTCGCTTTCCTCATCTTGATCACTGCCATCTTCGTAGAACTTATCGAGATCATTCGTCCACCGAGGCTGATTTTGTGACACGCCCGAAGGAGAAGCACTTCCGGCTACCACTGGAGTTGGGATACCTTTCGAGCCTGCCTGAGCATGTGACGAAATCGACGTTGGGACAGGCGAAGCTCGAGGCGCATCTTCCGGTGAATCCCTCAGTGATGATTCTACGCCTTTTTCTAGCCAGTCAGGCAGAACATGATCATCGAGTCCACGTTTCCCCGTGATGACACTGAGAGATCCAAGAATCAAGTTCTTATCACCTACAGAACATGAGATTAATCGTTTTTTTTTAAAAAAAGGAATAATACTGACCCTCAATTTCATCATCCACTATGCCTGCCTTCCCATCAAAGAGAACCAATTTTACTTGCTCTCTTCTAAGCACAACACCTCCTCTCTCCAAAGGTTCATCTTCGATAGCTTCAGCTAGCGCTGACGGAGCTACACCGACGAGGAGAGAAGTTACCATGCGCCCTCGATCACGAACGTCATGGTCCAAGTCGTATCGAGCGAGAGAAAAAACATATCGAGCCAAAAGACCGAGAGTTCGGTCAACAGGACTTAGCACCAGCAACTTTGCAGCCAGATTTATAATTTGAAGTTTGACCAATGAGTCCTATTCAATAATCTATGGTCAAACCATCGCCATCAATGAATCGAGTTTCTTCGTACCTCTTGTGAAAAGCTTTTTGCGGTTTTTCTCAGCACATCTGGAGCCCACTCGGCAATTCCCTCTGGACCAGGGCTAGGCTCTTCTGAGGCAGAATATTGCCCGACAAGCCAGATAACACACGCTCTAGCTCGAGGGTGCCGGATATCGTCTATCTTCCGTGCCAGATGTGATATGATACTGCGCGAAGATTATGAGCGTCCCACAACAGTAATGGTCGAGGTGTGCGACAGCTGAGTTTGGACAAGATGTTTTAATACAAGGACGGCACTGCTAACATCCACATCTAAGGGATGTCAACGGCGTGCACGGTGAAACGAACAGCTTACTTACCGTAATTGCTCTTTATCATCGATATAAGGGCGGTGAGACACTGCTGGGTGGATTCAGGAATGTGGTCCGCACATTTACCAATGGCATTTATGCTATCCGAAACTACTTGATCGTCAGGATCGTCGGCATATTCCTGAGTTCAGAGTATCAGTCAAAGTCAAATGCACAGAGAATTCGGCGCTCACAATCAGCTCACGGAGGATGGCTTGGTAATTCTCAAAATTGATCAAACGAACCAGTATCTTGATCTTGTCGCGCTTCACTTGGCGAGCATCCTCTGTGAAGAGGAAAAAGCGAACATAGTATTGGGCGAATAGAGACTGTCAAGGAATGTCAGCTCATATTCGCATTCATCGGAAAAGCACGCACAGCAGCTGATTGGGTTATAACGAAAAGATATGCAAGGACAACTCGCTCCACTTCTTTGGACGTCTGGAGCAGACGAAGTAGCGGTGCTACCATTTTCCCATGTGTGGAAGGAGGCCCCACATACCAGAAAGTGCGAGAGACAGCCAAAACGACAGCGGGGTTCCGACTTTGAAGCAATGGCTCGGCAGATGACAACAGTAACTGTATATCCTTGTCCACTTCCTCTCCATCCAACTTCACCACAGGTCTTGGAAGCATCGTTCTTGCATATCGTAACAGGATGTTCAGCAAGTCGACCTGGCCCCATTCGTCCACTTCTACTAATACTCGACATATGCGCCGGTAGCACTGATGCAATAAATCCAGACGCGTCGGGCAGACGGAGTCGAAAGCTACGGCAACACTCCCGATGGAGAGTGGAGATGTATCCCGGAGCATACTTGTGATAATTTCAACCAAGGAAGGTAAATGACTTTCGTCTAACCTAGAAGTTTAGCACTGTCAGTTACAAGATCTGTTGCAAGAAAGAAGACCGTCGTCATGTACTGGTAGCATTTGGGTATGGCTAGAGCCGCAACCTTTCTGACATACGGACTGAAATCTGCAGCACATTTCTTGATTGCCAGCACGACGACATTGCCGATCATTGGAACACGAATTCCACTGAGCACGCGCAGAGCCATAGCACGGATGAAAGGATTACTGTCATTGAGATCCTTTTGAAAAGTATTGATCGACAGAAGTGCGAGGTCGGGCTCTTGTTCTGCATATCGGAGCACATAGATATACACAAGTTTTCGTATTTCTAGGTTCTGAGAGGCCACGTTCTTTACGACTTGAGCAAAGTACTCGGATACATTACGACCTTTAGAAATGAGCTAAGAACGTGTCATTTCGGTATATTTATCGAGTAATAATTGTATCTCACCGCTATGAGTCGTTTCATGGCATCCAGCTTCTCCCTGTCACTACTGGAATCGAGCTGCTTGCGAATGTTCTTCCCCTTCTCGTCCGGCGAGTCGAAATAGGCTGAATTAGAGCGGGTCAGAGCAATATCTCTGGTGTGCTCTGAGAACGACTCCTGAAGCCGCATGCCCAGTCGAGATGCATTTTCTGTTATCGTATTGAGGTAGTCGGCGCCGGACATGACGTTAGGTGAGAGTCAGTAAAACCAAATCAGGCAGTCGACTGTGCTTTCAAAACCTTCTCTCACCCCGACTTGTTACAACAATATGGGTGCCCTTCTGTCTCTTCCACTGGCAGGAGTCTTTGGGACTGTTGGCTCCTCATGTCTCGCTGGGCTCGCTTTCTGCTTCACTTCCACTGCAGGTTAATCACTCAATTATCTCTTACAATTCTCTAACACTTACGTGATGTTAAGCCTCCATGTTCTGCAAGTCTTGTAACTGCAACTCTTCAATAGCCACCCGTGTGGGATTCGCAGTATGTGAACATAAATTAGTATAACAAGCCTGATTTTTTACTATCCAATGTTAGATCATCTTCTGTTTGAACTCCATGCTGGCGTGGTTAATGAGAACCGACTTTGCTATTAGGCAAATTGAGAAATGGAGCTACGACTACATCAAGATGGACTGTGCCGGAGACAAATGCTACGGTGTGCTCGCGGTATGTATACCTATAGAGGGGTCTTGCAAGCTTTTCTGACGATAATCTGTGTAGGTACATCGCATTTGTTTCGCTCTGACCTTGTTCCACGCAATCTTGAGTCTGTCACTCATCGGAGTCAAGGATACTAAAGACAAACGTGCTGCGATTCAAAATGGGTAAGTCATATCACCGAGGTTGTTTGAATTGTTGCTCAAAGGGCTTACAGTTGGTGGGGTCCGAAAGTCCTTCTCTGGCTGGTACTTCTCGTGGTATCGTGGTTCATTCCAAATCCATTTTTCATGTTCTGGGGAAACTACGTTTCGCTCATTGGCGCCACCCTCTTCATTCTTCTTGGCCTCGTGCTTCTTGTTGACTTTGCGCACTCATGGTCAGAGACCTGCCTCGATAATTGGGAAAACTCCCCGACAAATTCAAACCTGTGGCAATGGATCCTTATTGGCTCGACAGCCTCAATGTATATTTTTACCATCACGTTAACGGGCGTTCTTTACGGCTTCTTTGCTGGCTCAGGGTGCACCTTAAACCGCTTCTTCATATCTTTTAACCTCGCGCTCTGTATCATCATCACTATCATGTGCATACACCCAGTAGTGCAAGAGTACAACCCTCGCTCAGGACTTGCACAGTCAGGCATGGTAGCCGCATACTGCACCTATCTCATCGTCTCCGCCATCACAAATCACACACATGAAAACTCTTCGTGTAATCCTCTCAGGAATGGAAGCACGACAGCAACAGGCGCAAAGACCACTACTGTCATTCTCGGTGGTCTTTTCACTTTCCTGGCCATTGCTTATTCCACGACGAGGGCTGCTACGAACAGTCGGGCGTTGGTTGGCAAGAAATCTAAGGTTGGACCCGTGCATCTTGAAGGAGGAGATACTCTCGACGGGCATGCCGAGATGGGTGTTGTGAATACTCAACCTAGTCGCACTGAGTCGCCGAGGTATCAGGCTCTGTTGGCTGCCGTAGAAGCAGGGTAAGTTGATCCCCGACCTGTGTTTTTGTCTGTCTGAATGTTCATTTCCGGTGCCAGCGCTATTCCTGCTTCTGCCCTCTATGAAGAGGATGAAGAGGATGAAGACGAGATCGTTGGCGAGAATCGAGATGATGAACGATCCGGGACCCGATATAATGTATACTTTCTTCTTTCAGGTTCGATCGTTTTCTGACCTGTGAATTCCAGTATTCGTGGTTTCACGTCATCTTTGTTATGGCTGCGATGTATGTCGGCGCCTTGCTCACTGATGCGTAAGTCTTGAGAAAAGCATTCTTGTTGAGCTATCGTTGACATACGAATTTAGGAATATCGTGTCCAAGAAACCTATCGAGGGTCCTACGGATCCCAACAATGACGTGTATATTGGTCAGTCTGAGGTAGCCATGTGGATGCGTGTCGGTTCTAGCTGGATATGTATCCTACTTTACATGTGGAGTTTGATTGCACGAGTTCTCATGCCAGACAGGCAAGTCTTTTCTGCTGCCTACTCAGCTCTTCTGTTATTTAACCCTTTCCGTTTATCCCGATTCAGTGATATTTAATAAAGCCAAGCACACTACTTCTACTACTACACCCTTTTGTTCTATCGTAATGGACAACTAGTATTGTATTCTTTTGCACAGATGTTAATATTGCGGAGGCCCAGTACGACAGATTAAAGAAGCGATTGCTCCTTCAGCCTGGCACCTACTGATTCTGTTCTGCCCTTGCGAACATGCTCTGCATCCAAACTACCCGAGGTCTAACTAGGTACTTGGTCTTAACTCTCACTCGAAACACGATTGGCTCGGAATTTACCATTATATATTGGTATATGGTGCAATAAACAAGAAGGTATCGATGCAATACACCTAGAAATCCAACAATGCTTAGTGGTGCGTGAAGAACGATTTCAAACTAGAACTTGGGATCAATGCATGGAAGTGCGGTATAAGTATTCCACTTATACCACAGCCCTCAAAAGCTCGAGAGAAGGTACATGCTAAAGCAGAGGTGACGAGTACAGTGATTCTCCGAGGCAAACGCATGCAGGAAGGATCTTCCGAGGGAATAACCTCAGGCAAACACAAATTGAATACAGTCTAAAGTAACACTGAGTCGAAACTCGAAAGCGATCCGAAAAACAGCCAAGCGAGCAAAGGTAGGCTAAAAACAGTGGGTGAGTAGAAAAGAAAGACATCTTCAAACTTGGTCGACAGACACAAGGTAATCCCAGGGCCAAAAGCCCCAAGGGAACAAGTTTGAAGGTGAACAAAAAATGACTAAGTATTGGTGAAAAGCAAAAGGGGTGCTAAACTACTTGTACCGGGTGTATAGGGGGTATTCTTTATACTTCTTTCGTAAGACTAACTGGACACACAGAAACGAAAAGGCCAACTCCGTGTGTGATCAAGAGACTAAAAGGGCTGTAAGAGTACTTGTTGATTGAAGAGAGCCCCAGTCATGGAAAATCGAAGGAGAGAGTGGGGAGAGACAAGAAGAGAAGATATAAAAACACAAGAGAACTATATCTGATACATTCAAGGGGTAGTCTAATCAGCCTTTTCGTGTAAGGTAAGATAGGATCATACAGGGGGGGACAATGTAATAAAAACACAGCGAAAGAAAAAGTGGAAGACAGAAACCTCAAAACAGAACAAGGTGATTAAGAAAGATTCCTTGATCCCCGCTTGCTAGATCTGGTCCTGGACCTAGCAGCTATGGCATCGGCAACCCTTTTTGATCTCCGCAAGCTAGAAGAATTCGTGTCAGCTGCCCGTGGCTCAGGTGCGTGTACTGGAGTTTGAACAGGTAAACTTGCACGGTCAAGCTCCGGCGATGACGGACATGATGACAATGGCGATGATGGCGGTGAAGGAGAGCGTTCGACATGAGCACGACGGCTGCGAGGCCAGGATGACGAGTGTAATGGGGAAGACGCAGATAAGGAAGATTGAGATGCAGGCAACGTGGTTTCCACGCCGTCCATTGATTGCATATCTTTCTCCCATTCTAAATTGACACACAATTCGGCGAAAATCTCTTCCTCTGTGGCGCTTAGGGGTACGTCCACTGGGGAAGGAGCGTGCATCGACAACGTTGTCATGGCACTACCAATGCCTGACGGTGACAACTGGGGTTGTGACTTTGTACCCTTTGCGGCAGCAGCGGCGGCGATGAGAGTGGGGTTCGGCGGATGTGAGCCAACAGGCGAAGGAGACTCAGCCGTGTGTTCCTCCCCAAAGCTCTTCCCAAACTGGCCCATCAGCGGCCCCTTCGTGATGCTTTCCCGAGTTTTCCACACGAATTGACGAAGAGCACTGGGAAAACGTTCGACAAGATCATCGGCAAGGAAAACATCCAGCGCAGGAGACCACGGGGGAGTAGTTGTAGTTGTAAGATCCTTCACGTACTTGCGTGCTGCCTCCAGAGGTACCCAAAGACCCCTAACCTCTTCTCGGCCTTTCGTCACTAATGTTGCACCAGGAATGGCATCACATGCCGGTTGTGTTGTCCGAGCAAAGTAGACGATTGGAGAAAGGTTCACAAAGTCGGTGTCAATGCGGCGGAGGAGTGTATATGGGCCTAGAGATGACTGGTAAACTGCAATGCCTATCAATACAATATATTGAGTCAATATGAATGTGAATTGAATAATATCAAAAGGGCATACCTTCAACATGAGTGGCGCACAACTGGGGCACACAAGGTTCACACGTAGTCACCACAACAGCAGTCTCGTCACAACACACCTTCCGGATCTCACTTGGACTCACACACGGAGGTAGCAACTCCGACTTCACGTCATCCTCCGAGAATGCCGATGGCAAGCGCTCAGCTCCTAGGCGAGAGCCCAAGGGCGTAAACGGTATTGCCGGTGCGTTCATGGACAGTGAGTGCACGAGCGAAGATAAACTATGCGTATCAGCTGAGGCAGAAGGCGGCGGAGGCCGACGAGGCGTCTCTGGTGCTTGGTGAGCGAGGAACCCGCCAGTATCTTCGAGGGAAAGTGAAGGCACTGTACGTGCTCTGGGCCTGATCGTTGCGTAGTCCTGACCAGAAAGAGGGTGCCCCCATGGACTTGGCGATATTGGCGAGACCGGAAATAGGTCCCCCTCGCCGGGCGGCATACCCGATGCAAAGGAAAGCCCATAGCTTGCAGGAGTGGTGGGAGACATGACGTCTTCATTATGGGCCGACGAAGATTGGCGCCATGTAGTGAAAGAGGGACCAGAGAACGACAAGCTCAAATCAGTCGGAGATAGATCGTCCTCTTGCTTGATTCGAGTGGGAAGGGAAGTGGGAGGTGAAACGGAGGAAGAGGACGATGACGAGGAATCTATAGCTGAAAAAGAGGAGCCGCTTTCCAGATCCCAATCCCAACCGAGCGGAAATGGATAAGAAGACTCTTCTACCTTGACAAGTGGTTCGTTGTCTGGGACAGTAGAAGGCTTGGTCTCTAGACCGGCACCGACAACGTCCAGCTCATCTTCCCATTGATCTAGTAAGCCTTGCACGTCCCTGGGTTCTTCCTTGACCTTGATCGATCCAATGTCAGAGACGGCAGGTATAAGGAGAGGAGGTGCGGAGGGTGATCGTGGACCTGGTGACTCCCACGAGGTACTGTGTTCCTCATCGTCCTCCTCGTCCCAATTATCAGAAAAGTCGTCGTCGTCGTCGTCTTCATCGTCATCTGAGACTGAATGGGGAAGGTCGTCATCGTCCTCGACAATCATATCATCATCCGGTCCAGCCTCAGCAGACTGTTCACACTCCTCGTCCGAGTCTGGGGGAGGAGACGCAACACTATATGGGACCGAGGGGGAACGCCTGTAGAGATCTGTGGAGGAAGCGGAGAGATCAACAGAGTTGTGGAGGGGTGGGAAGCGGGAGTAGATGGGATAAGACGTGTAGTCGGTGCAAGGAGTGTAGGGAGGAATAGAGATAGAACGGCGGGGGTAAGGGGGTAGGCAGGAATCATTTACGGGAGGAGTAGGGTCATCATCGTCATCAGAATCTTTGGATAAATCAATTATGTCCTTTGTCTGAGCAACGGAAGCCGAGGCGGATCTAGATTTGTTGCCGGCAAGAACTTGTGCGAGTGGCGGCAATTTGAGGGTGAGCTTTACTTTGGCTGGGGGTGGTTTGTCAACGTCGCTGAGAGCTTGGGAGGAATCAGAGTCGTACTCCTCCTCGTCGGAGGAAGTGACGGGAGAGAGTGGGGAAGACGGACGATCGTCAGGTGACTGCTTCAAAACACAACCGCGGGAAGATCTACGTTTACGTTTCTGACCACACTGCTCCTGACGAATCCTAGCCTCCTTACGCTTCTTATAGTAAGTGTCTTTGATGGCGAGGTCTGTGAAGCTGGAGAGACTGATACCTGCGCGGGCAAAGGGACAAGGGGCACCAGTGACACGACTGAGATACCAAACGACAGTGCCTCTGCGAAAGTTGGTGAGCCGGGCGGAGTCGGGGGAGGGGAGGGCGGAAGGATCGATATGTGCGCCACCGGAGCGGGAATGAAGCGCAGGGAGAAGTTGGTCGTCGGCAGGAGTGCCAGAAAGGACGTGTTTGAGTAAGAGCGGTTGGTCTTGCTGGGCATCACAGCGCTGCATATGAGCCCGTATGTAAGTTGTAATTGCCTGAGAGGCGGCGGAGACACTAGTTATTATAATGAGTATTGGATTGAAAGAAAAGATAGCTAAACGAGCGCACTTTTGACAAGGTAAACCCATCTGAAGAGTCAGTTCTGAAAGGTCCTTGATAGTCATTGCCTTGTTGTCGACAGAGAGAAAAGCCCTGGCGATGGCATGGAAGACCTTGCTGGTCGCGTCGTCTGGGTGGAGAATGACATGTGGGTCGATAGAGTGCTGTTTTGTTCGTAGATGTATGCGTGGAGGGTCAGGAGACTGCCTTAGACGAGGGGACGGTCTAATAATGCGGTTACTGCGAGTGAGAGGGTTCGATGGGCCATCCATTCAAGTGGCGGTATTAGTTCAAGAGTGGTTCCCCTCATTTGATCGACCTTCATTTTTTTATCAAAAAACAACACAAATCATGCCACAGGACCCCAGTCACCCTTTCCATATTTGGTATACTGTCTCCGGGGTCCCTCTGATTGCCGATATGTCCCGTCTTCTTCTCTTATTCCACATGTTTCCACTTGTCGTCATGCTTATCTCAACAGGAAATTTAATTCGCATATCCATAAGTTCGATAGTAGTAGTACAGCTCAGCGTAGGTAAAAAGACACAGAAAAGACGGTATATATAGCAAACAAAACGACCACAATTCATAATGATAAGACGCTGTAAATAGCAGGAGAATCCATGTATAATTATGCCTTGGCCTTCGGTGCACGTGACTTCGTTGTCGTAGCAGCCTAATTCCACAGATGAGTCAAACTGAGAGTGAAACCCAAATCAGCCTAGTCTTACCTTCTTTGCACCAGCTGCAGTCTTCTTTGGCGCAGCTGCCTTGTCCTTCTTCGCCGCAGCTTTGACTTTCGTAGCAGCGCTCGTACCCGTAGCAGCCTGTTTCGAGTAATGATCCCATCAGGTACAACTCAATTACGCCACCAAATATAACAATCACCTTCTTCGCCGTGGTGCCTCTCTTCGAAGCACTCGATGTCTTCTTCGCCGTGGTTGCTTTAGAGCCGGGCTTGCCTGCGATCACCTTTTTGGCAGGTGCGGCCTTCTTCGCAGTTGTGCTCGACTTCTTCGTTGCGGCACTAGACTTGGCGGCGGTAGACTTTTTGGCTACAGGGGCGGCCACCTTCTTGGCTGGAGCTTTAGTCGCGGGTGTTTTCGTCGCGGGTGTCTTAGCAGCAGCTGGCTTCGAATTCTAACAATAGAAATTAAGACATGTACGAGGATATAAATCCCAACACCAACCTCCTTGGAAGAATCTGACTTGGCCTTTGGTGCGAGTTTGACTTTGCCCGACGGTCCCTTGGGTAAGACAAACATACCACCCTCGGCACCAGACGTGATGGCACGGTTCAGTTGAGAAAGGTTGGATGCAGTGAACTCGATCTTGAATTTATCTTCGGCGTACTACATAGACAGTGAGGACATATACCATCAAGACATATATAGACACTAACCTTCTTGATGATACTGCGTGAAACTCCTTGACGCGACTCCTCGGGGTGGTCGAGGATACGTTGCTGTTACGCATACAAGGGTCAGAACGAACAGCGAGCCTCCATAATCCACACATACCTTGATGATATCTTTCCAGGATGGCCTTCCCGATGCAGTCGCAGCAGCCGCAGCCGCTTTGCTCTTAGTAGCGCTCTTCGCCTTCGTAGCCGCTGCCTTGGCAGTGGTCGGTTTCTTGACAGGAGCTTTTTCCTTCTTTGTCGTAGCAGCCTTCTTCGAGGCTGGTTTAGCTGCAGCTTTCGAAGCTGGCTTGGCGGTTGAGGCAGGTTTACCCGCTGACTTTGCAGGAGAGGCTGCAGCAACAGAAGACTTGGCTGGTGATTCAGAAGCAGACATCGTTGAGGATGTAGAGTTTAATTGAGATGAGATAGTTGTTGATGAGTGATAAGACACTGTACAGAAGCGTCTAAAGGATGTTGAGGGAGCAGAGTCTGCCTTTGGGGGCGGGTTGATAGTTGGGGGGAAACCTCGAGTACATGAGGTTGACTGCCCCTTTTAAGAAGACGCGTCGCGTTGAGATCACGTGTCTGCTTTTTCTTCGTTTGGTCAATTCAACGAGCATTTGGCACAGCCACTCTCCCTACCTATAAAAGGGTCTCAGTTAGGACATGTTTTGACTCTTTCCCTCGAGGATCCCACATGTACCTACCACATAACACCCTTTTTTCACTGTTAGATCTAAGGAACCCTCTTTCGTGTTACAGAGTAGACCGATTCAACATATTTTCATTCGCATTATATACAGAATAACAACGTCTATACCACAACGACTCGCTATTTTTAAGATTTACAGGTTCTCCCTTTTGTGGCCATAGTAAACGTTCAGCTGACAATACGGAACGCCCCATTGGTATGCACCCTCGCCCTGACACCAAGACTGACCCAAGGTTCCTCCTCTTCGCCCCCGTTCGAACTGCCAGCACTCAGGCTCCCGGACGCGCGCACATCCACATAATCGCTGCTCGTGCTCTCAGCCTCTTCGCTAACCAGCAATTTGGCTACAGGCGGTCCCCTCACGGATAACACGCCCACTGGGTCTTGTCCGCCTTCCACATCATCATCATTGACCCCAAGCAACTTCGCTTCAATGGACGCAGTAGGGGGGCCGACAGCCGCCGACATGGAATTGAAACCCTCTATTGCAGGGAAATCCTGTAGATCAAGTGGGTGAGAGGCGAGAACAGGACCGACAACGGCTGGATGTGCGTATGCAGTGACAACGGGGCAGGAAAGTGCTATTCTGGCCGGAGTAAGTGCTGGTGCTGGGAGCGAGTCTGAATGATAGGCAGTCAATTTCAATCTTTACATCGGTAGCCAAGTCTTAGCACACCTTCTACGACAACCGCTCTGACAGTACCGGCGCCCTCTCCAATAACTCTAGCTCTTGCAGCATCGTACACTAGGCGATCCCACAGGCTATCCTTACTGACAAAACCTTCAGTAATTCCTGCGATCTTGTGCCTCCAAGCAAATGAATGCAAAATGAAGCTTTTCTTGGCCTCTCGAAGAATAGTCTCAGAGAGAGATTGCATGTGCGAGGCCTTGATAAAAAGAACTGTGGGGGAAGGAATAGGATTCAACACCGCAGAAAGAATATCAGACACATCTGGCTTTGGATTAACTAAAATCACAAGTTAATACTGCGAACAGTGGTGACAGCCTGATCAACAACGAACCGTCATCCAAGTTGAATAGCTTTGAGCTTTTTACCGTAGCAAAGCTTGTCCCTTCAAAAATGGCTGTGTAAGCGATGGCACGTCCGTATGCACTACTCAACGAATGAGCAGAGACGATGGTGTCCAATGGTGAGAGGGCCGAGGCTGCAGGGAATAACGCATGGGTAGCAGCTACTCCAGCAGTGATATTAGCATGCGTAAGCTGAGCTCCTTGAATCTGGCCGTTCAAGTCGGAAAAGAAGGATACTGAGAAGACATCGGCGGGCTCTGAACAGACTTGAACTCGAGAACTAAAGATTAAATGTAGGACAACGAAGAAACGTACTCGGCAAGGGACTTAGAATCTTCTCGACTTTAACACCCTCTCACTCCACATCGGCACACAACAGTACCTTTACCTTGCTTGCAACGCTGGCCATCGCGCGCTGGCTCGGTTCTCCAACGACAACGATGGTGTGATGCCGTCCACCTTCGCCCGCATCATAAATGAGCTCTAGAAGAGTGGGAAGAAGACCTGCGTGGGTGATGAGAGCAGAGGGCGGGTGTGAATCTAGAATTGGTGAAAGCAAGTTCGCGGCGGTAAGAGTGAAGGAAGGAATGGAGTGC
>RCHF01002991.1:0-31010 GCA_003987895.1 Neonothopanus nambi | reverse complement strand
GTCAACCTCGTCGGCACGAGCATGGTGGTGCTTGTGGTGCTTTTCCTTCGCATCGTCGGATTCATCAGCGCGAGCATGGTGCTTGTGATGTTTCTTGTCTTCCGCATCATCGACGTCATCAGCGCGAGCATGGTGGTGCTTGTGATGCTTCTTGTCTTCCGCATCGTCGGATTCGTCGGCGCGAACATGGTGGTGCTTGTGATGTTTTTTCTCGTCTACATCGTCAGCACTGTCAGTGGAAAGAACACTCGTCTTTTTGGAGGTCTCTTACCAGCATCGTCAACCTCGTCGGCACGAGGGTGGTGATGCTTGTGATACTTGTCTTCCGCATCGTCAGCGCGAACATGGTGGTGCTTGTGGTGCTTTCTATTCACATCGTCGACTTCATCAGCGCGAGCATGGTGCTTGTGGTGATGTTTCTTGTCTGCACCGTCTGCATTGTTAGCAGGAAGATAATCGTCTTCTTAAAGGTCTCTTACCGGTGTCGTCAACCTCGTCGGCACGAGAGTGGTGATGCTTGTGGTGCTTCTCCTCAGTGCCAACTACTTCGTTGCTACGAGGATGGTGCTTAGGGAAAGGAAGCCTATGAACATCCTCCACAGCGCCGTCAGTGTCGGCAGGGGACTGGAAAAAAGGGGAAGAGATGAGTAACAACTTGTAATAGCTGTAGTCGTACAAACCCTGACGACATTGCCAATGCTCAGGCCGTAGACCGTAGTCGCCAGCGCCAGCAAGGACAAAGTCTGAGTAGCAGAGAAACGCATTCTGAGTTGGGAGGTAAGTCAACTTAGCACACAGGAGCACGAGCAAGAGTTCGCTGGGGGAAAGTAGCAAGCAACGTTGGCCTTTTATTCTCAAGCTGGATATTGCGAGGAGAAAAAAGTGGATATAAGCGGACTTTCAATCTTTAGGTGAGGAGCCTTCATTTGTAGAATACAGAGCTAATAGGACTAATTTTGAACGTTCCATGGGCGCCTGGTGCAAAAACAAATGCTCTAATCATGTGTTGGATCTGTACGTTTCATTCGTACGTGAAGCGACGCCATCGTGTGGAGCCTGAGTCCTTTTCTGATCCTGTTGTCGGGCTCCAGCCCAGCTCAAACGAAACATTCATCCTCCTTTTTTCGATTCTTTTGGTTCTGGGTGCAGTCAACCCTGGATCTCCTGACCATTGTCGAGTTAATTTTACACCGGGAGGTATGAAAATTGTACGACACATTCGGTGGAAGAATGACTTTGTGACGTTGTGAGTACATGTACAATTAACTGTCTGCAAGGTTATTCTGAGCTTTCGCGAAATTGCGTTATTAAGTTGCCACCCTTATTGAAAAATCGAAATTTCTCGACAGTATTATTCCCGCATCCCGCTGAATGCTCGGTTCCTACAAGTATCTGCTCAGTTGGATTGACGGCCAACTACAGATTTTCGATTTTTTCTCTCAATAGCCACCGAAGTTTGACGTTGCACATCCGCAGTTAGTTGCGTGATCCAGCTCTTTCAATGCGACGACGGTCTTTCATCTCAGAGCTCTTTCTCCGTCTATTGGTTTGCGTCAAATGCCGCTGTGGCAATCAAAACTGAACAGGTGGCTCCTTGCATCACAAACTTCCCGGGACTCCCTGACCTCCCAACAGAACTCGCGGGAGGTTCGCATTTTCTGTTTTGATCCCGCCGGTTGACTCGTACCTGCGTCGTTTAGTTGGAGTTCAGTTCTTCATGCCTTTCTATATGGCTGGGATTCAGGTTATATCACCAGGGAGTTTCGGGCCTTGCACATCCCGGTGTAGCCTCTAATGTTACTCACTTCCTGTCTCTTTTTCCATCCCCCACAATCACAGTTAAATTTAGACTGGCCAACTTACACACATCGGAAACAGGGTTTTAAATCGTAATCGTGTGTCTTGTTTACGGGAGAAGTAATGAACATTGCTGATTCTTGTTACTTATTACTCACAACGAATTGTCCGTGTATAGTGAGTGGTATTGAGGCGGAAATACTGAAGCTCAGATGATCAGTCTCGGGGCCTGGCACTCAGTACTGACCAA
Source organism: Neonothopanus nambi (assembly GCA_003987895.1). Classification (NCBI taxonomy): domain Eukaryota; kingdom Fungi; phylum Basidiomycota; class Agaricomycetes; order Agaricales; family Omphalotaceae; genus Neonothopanus; species Neonothopanus nambi. The sequence goes on along the minus strand of RCHF01002991.1, from coordinate 28,963 downwards.
TCCAATGACATGTGGAAGGGTGGTATGATACTTTCATTATAGGGGCCTCGTCTTTGTTGTAACAGATGTTTTTGCCTTGACACAGAGAAGCACAGAGATCGTTGATTTCGAAGACACCGAGACGGTATTTTGTGCTCTAAGAATAGAATTCCAGCTTTTTTTGGTCTTTTGCTGCGGGATATATTATTAGAAGTGCCTACACTGTACCATTCGAATGGCGCCATATGATGAAGGGTTTAATGCTAATTGCTCCCTTTAGATGATCTCTCCATCGTATTTTCTTCGGGAAGCTGCCAATGTTTTGATCTGTAGAATAATAGAAGGTGGGGTACAGTAAGGAGCGAGTAGCTCCGAGACTATTTTGAGTTATACTAAGTATGGTGCAGAAGCGCGGCGCAAGCCTCGACCATCAATGTAATTGAAGGATTACACAAACGAGAATTGCGCCAACGGATCTTGAAGCAGCATTAGAATGAACAGCTAGTGAGATACTTACACCTGCATACGATACTTCGACGACCCAGCAAACAACATCCCCACCCCCAACTCCCTCTTATGCCGCCAGCGGCTCATGTCAACAGCAGCAGCCATACTCCTGTATACTAGTAAACTGTCCGTTAGAGCTTTGCTGATCCGTGGGATAGCGAGGTGGTATTATCATAGAAGTTAGATGAACTTGAAGCAACGCACGTTCTTAGAGAGACATAAATCCTTCAACTCGTTAGTACTATCAACAGATTTTCACCACCGTTCCATCATCTACTTGAAGAAAAAGGAGTTCTTTGGCCTCAGAAACTTCGAACAGGCTGTCATTGCAAAGAGCGAGAGGCTATGAGTAGGAGGCACACTCAGAGAGCAAACAGAGTACTGTGAACCCGTAGCTTGCCCATCCGAGCAACCGCTGGCGCTGAGCGCCTGCCCTAAAGTGTCGTGAGTCACTAAAATTCACACGCAACTGCAATTTTCGCCGCTTTGACAAGGACCTAGGGGTGCCAACAGCTCGGCTGGCTTACCGGCTAGAGCCGGAGCCGAGCCGTTTTGGACGGAGCCGCTTAATTTAAACGGCTCATCGAGCCATTAGAGTAAATGGCTCGATGGAGGGCCATAATATATCTTCTCTACTTTTCATCCCTGTGAGCTTATTTTACATTCAAGTAATATATCCATACTTTAGAACTTATTTACATTATAAAATGATAATTATTTGTTGACAATGAACTAAGGAATGCGCCTGCTCAGATACCCTCGAGCCGTTTCATTTAATCGGCTCCAGAGCCGGGAGCCGAGCCGATAACACGTGAGCGAGCCACGAGCGAGCCGAGCCGAGCTGTTGGCATCCCTACAAGGACCACGACCTTGAAATTGCAGTCCGCAGAAAAAAATTCTGGGTACCCGTCTAAACCGCATCCAACTATTTTCTACTCATTTTCTTCAGTGTGAATTATCAATATTGCACCTCGCTATCTTGGCGAACGCTGCAGCTTCTTGCCGAGCAAATAGTAACGGGTACTGAAGCACCAGATTCGTGTCAGGACTCGGGACTCAGTACTCAACGCTCATGCATTACATAGAACTAGACGCTGAATCGACATTCGACTCTCACCGCGTCTTCAAAACCCGATAAGAGAAAACGAACCTCTTACCCGCTTCTCTTACTTCTCTTCCTCTACCACTACAACTTGATTCTCGCGTCGCAGAATTTTTTCATCCTATTTCAGTTGTCTTAGGCTGGCGAGTTATATAGCCAACTACACCTCAACTCGAACTTGGACTCGGACTCATGTGGATACTCCACACGTACACCGTCACGGCAATGGATTAAGACTGGTATCATACAAGGCGAGTAACTGTTCGTTTATTTTGCTTAGGCACTGTACATGTATACTCACTCAATTTATCTGTTTCTTTGGTTGTACCAGAACTTGAACTTGAGAGCTTCGCCACCGATACGATAGCGAGGACCGACTCACAGCTGCACGAGGTTTTGAAAGATTTAGCCCGGATTTCAAGGGATGACTTGGCTCTTTTGACTCAGCTTGGCTCTTGAGCACGTCTATTGACACTGTACGTCTCACCACTCTATCTTGTCCAGAGAATACGTAGAGTATCGGCCCCACGAAGGCGTTACTGAGTCTTGGATTCGTACTCTTTCGAACACTCAGGCCTCAGGAACTCTTCAATTTGGTTTCTCATGGACGATTACTTACGGCGACACACTACACGGGCACACCCCACAGAATTCCGCTCAATTCGAGTCATTTGGGAAACAACTGAAGGAATTGAGGGATGGTAGGAGTTATAATGTAGCAGGTTATACCACCGAACGAGTCATCCGGTGAGTTATATAATTCCAAGTACAATTCCAATTCCGAGTCCGAGTTGATTCACAGTATACCAAAACCTCCTACACCTATCCCGATCCCGATCCCAAAGCAAATCTTCACAACTCCTCTACTAAAGGACAGTCCCTCCATACCCGCACCATTCCCCGCCCTCACTGACGTCGCCGTAGCATTCGCACTCGTAGTCGTGGTACTACCCGCCGAAGAAGACGTAGACGAGCCCCCACCCCCAACAAGGGAAGAAATCTCTTCTACATCCTGAACGATAGTAGATATAACATCAAACACCGTTTGAATGTCGATTTCACCATTTGGTGATGTGGATGTTGTTAGGTGCGTTTGGGTTTGAAGTTCGGTTAGAGTTTTTGTGAGGGTTAGGGTGATTAGGGTCGGTGGTTCGGGTTCTGGTTCTGGTATCGTTGTCGTATTGTATCGTTACAGAGGAGAGGGTGATTAGAATGAATTAGGTGAAGGGAAAAGAAAGGAAGGGAAAGGAAAGGAAAGGAAGGTAGGCTATGATATGGTATGCTAACGCTAACTCACCTGGATTTGGTATACCAGGCTCAGCCGGCTCAGGGTCAGGAATAGCAGTAGGCACGGACGGTTCACCAAGCGTAATAGGCGGTTCGTCGACTGTAGGTGGTTCGATAGGTTCAGGTTCGGTGATAGGTTCCGGTTCGACAGGCTCAATTGCGGGTATAGCTCGTGCTATACGCGGTGGAAGTGTTAGTGTGAGTAGAACCAAGAGCCAGTAGGTGAGGTGGACGAGGTGGAGTTTCATGATAGGAAAAGAAAGGAAGAGAAGCGAAGCGAAAGGGGAAAGGGGGAAAGGAAAGAACGACGGTCGACGTCGGCGGGTGTGCCCGGATCCGCACTGAGTGGAGGAAAATAAACGAGGCCTGCGACTCGGAGGGAAAGAGAAAGAGAAAGGGGAATAGGGATGGTAGGAATACAATCATTTTATGTATATACACTCGAGTAACTTCCTAGCAATGAGCATGAATCACAATTCATTCATACTATTTCATCAATCAATCAAGCCCAGGTTTTACCCAACAGCCTACTGGTAAGAATCAAGAATCTATAGGAGTCTATAGGTAAGAGGCAACGGGTAACGGGGCATGGGGTACGCTAAGCGTATACGATCTTAACTTTCAATTGCACTTACATAGAAACGTAGGTATAATCATCTTCGGGAAGGTCGATAGGTTTATATCTAAGTATGTATGTGTATACACGTAGTACTGGTATAAATCAAAATCAAAGTTGCGTGTATCGAAGTAAATGCGCCAAGCATTATTACTATGTAGTACTCTCGAGACCATCACAAGCCTAAACCCCACACATCCGTATCGAGAAAATAAAGTAGATTGAACCTGCTGCTTGCGTTGTATTCAAGTTGTGTTTATATGAGATCCCAATGTCCAAGCTCGCGCTCACGATCAAACTCACCGCAGTTCCTTCGTCAATCAAGCCCGAGGTCCACCAGAACTGGGACTCGACCCTCTCTCCCCCTCTTCCTCTCCTCCCCTCTCCCCTCCTTCCCCTCCCCCTCGTCTCTCAGATCAGAATCAGAATCCCGCTTAACAATCCCCGCTCTCCCATTGGCTCCTCAACTTCCCACGCTATCGATTCAAGTTCCATCTTCGGGCCGAATCCCTAGCTTCGCTTTTTGTGTAACATCCACCCACTAGGCGCGAAAGTAACAATGCCTGTAATATCAGGCGTAATTTTACAATCCTCTACCTCTTCTAATACTACCACTGCTACTGCTGCTACAACTATTCCTTGATCCTCGACCTAGCCCTCCACCCCCTCCCCAGACACAAACGCAAACGCAAACGACGAGTCAATAGTCCTCTCAGATCTCCTCCGAACATGCTGTGACAGACTAGATTTGTGTCAATGACCCGGGCCATGTAGACGCCGAAGCTAGGCTTAGCCAGCGGCATCGCTAGCTTTTTGCAACGTTCGTTCAAGCTTAGCTTCAACGTTTGACTGGTGAGTCGGCTTCAAAGTCAATAAACTCATCTCTTACCCACGTTATTTCATTTCTCTTATTTCTTTCACTTTCGCAAACGGCTCGACTCGACTCGACTCGGTTTGGCTTGGCTCTTCAGCGCGTCCACGCAACTACTAGGTACAATGATGAAGGGAACAACATACATATTACGTGCTGGTCCCGCAACGATGTTACTCTCGAAGCGAAGTAAGTCGTACTCTTTCGAATGGATATTTAGTTCTTCGACTTGGTTTCGAATGGACGATTTAATCACTCACAAGTGCGTACGCACCGCACCGCACCGCTGAATTTTTAGAAGGTTAGCCTCCTCGATTCGATTCGATTCGATTGTTTCGAGTGTTTGGGCGGGTAAGGAATTAAGGGATGGATGGACTCGGAGTTTTTGATGATGAGTTTATGTAGGAGGGAAGGAGTACTCAGTAATGTAGGTATCTGGTGAGTTACTTCCAACCACAATTCCGATACCGATACCGATATCGGTTCGATTCACAGTATAGCAAGACCTACAGCTATCCCGATCCCAATCCCAATCCCAAAGCAAACCTTCACAACTCCGAATCTACCAAACTCAAGCTCTCTATCCCCCCTCGCCGCACCATTCCCCGTCTTCGACGTCGCCGTGGCACTACCACTCGCACTCACACTCGCCGTCCTACTACCCGCTTCAGACGTACCCGAACCCGAAGGCGAGCTCAAAATCGAACTAACCTCCTGTACATCCTGAAGAATAGTATTTATAACATCCACCACCGCGTCTGCCAAGTCTCAATCTCACCATCCGCTAGGGTGGACGTGGTTGGGTGTGTGAGGGTAGAGGTTAGAGTGTGGGTTATAGTGTGGGTTATAGTGTAGGTTTTTGTTAGTGTTAGGGTTGTGAGGGGTTCTCCTGGACCGGGGTCTGTTGGTTGTAGGTCTGGAGATGGGTTTGGTGCAGGTTCTGGTTCTGGTTCTGTGGAGACGTGATATAAACAGCAGGGGATATGAATTGGTTAGAATGGGTAGGTAGGTCGTTGAGAGGATTTAAAAGGAGGGAAACGAGGGAAAAGAAACGAAAGGGAAGGGAAGGTAAGGTAAGGTAAGATTGGTATCGTGGTACATTTACTCACCAGGCTCAGGCTCAGGTTCACTAGGTTCAACACCAGGTACCGCTCGTGCTGTACGCACTGTAAGTACGAGCAGGACCAAGCAGAACTGGCATACGAGGTAGAGTTTCATACGCCGGTCAAGGGGAGGACGAACTGGGAGCACTGCGAGGGGGAGGGGAATGCTGAAAAGAAGAGAAGGAGGAAACAGAGTGTTATATACTCGAATAAGCTCCCAATGGTGGGCGTTAATCATGTCATGTTATTAGAGTCTGAAACAAATCAAGGTATTCGAACTATGTTAGTGCTGTATACTCCCAACGATGGGCGTTAATCGATGGTCATGTTATTGGAGTGTGGTAGGAATCTATAGGCAATGAATGGGCAGTGTGCTGAGTGTAAGCTAGAGCTTTGCTAGAGCTTGGAAGAAAGAGAGGACGTAAGTGTAGATTCTGAAAGAGCTGTATAGCTGTGGTGTCACTGGTGTGGAAAAGGAGTTGTGATACTTTCAACACTTAAAAAGATGGAGAAGTAGTCCGGTGAGATCGTATTCCGTATTCCTATGTACGACTAAACATATGCATCAATACGTACCGAAATGATGGCCCGGGAAGTTGTAGCTATGGACGCCCTAACCTTGAACGTTTGAACTCTGATGAAGCGCCAGCTAAGTAGACGCGCGCGAATATGAATATGCGGGTATGTAGATGTGTAGGGAGGTACCGCGGACACAAATCGACCATCGATCACCGGCACCCTTCATACCTCCCCCTCCACCTCCTACTCCCCTCTTCCGTTCGATTCGTCAACAAAAACCTAGTCGACTAACTCACTTTACTCCTCTTTCTCCGTTTCTCCGTTTCTTCTCCCCATCCCCATCCCCATTCCCATCCCCATCCTCTTCCCCCCTCCTCAGGCTCGTCTCCCCTCGTCACCCCTAATCGATAGGTGGAAGAGTATCGTATTTAACGAACATCTATACGTACCGGGCAAAGATCTGATAGAAGTTACTTGAGCTTGAGCTTCAACGTTGAACGTTTGAGATGCAGCGCCAGCTAAGCGCACGAATATGAATATGCCGGTGCGGGTAGATGTATAGGAAGGTGCTACTGGGGTGTGGTAGGAATATAAGCAAATAATGGGCAGTGTGCTGAGTGTAAGCTAGAGCTTGGAAGTAGAAGAAAGGGAGGACGTAGTAAGTGTGGAGTTTGAAAGAGCTGTATAGGTGTATCATAGCTGTGGTGTGGAAAAGGAATCATTGCGTATACTTTCAACGCATATGTAGAAGGATGGAGAAGCAGTCCGGTGAGTTCGAACTTCGCAATCTAAAGTATTCCGGTGAGATCATATTCCGTATTCCAAGGTGAAAGGATATATGTACGACTAAACATCATGCATCAATACGTACCGAAATAGAGGTAGCTGTAGCTATGGACGCCCTAATCTTGAACGCTTGAGCGCTGAGCTTGCAAGCTTGAACGTTTGAACGCTGATGAAGCGGCAGCTAAGTAGGCGCGCGCGAATATGAATATGCAGGTAGATGTGTAGGAAGGTCCTGATCTCCCCCTCCCTCCGATTCATCAACAAAAACCTAATTGACCAACTAACTCACTTTACCCCTCTTTCTCCGTTTCTCCGTTTCTTCTCCCCATCCCCATCCCCGTCCCCACCCTCTTCCCCCCTCCTTAGGCTTGTCTCACCTCGTCACCCCTAATCAATCCGGTGAGTTCGTATTCCAAGGTGGAAGAGTCGTATTCAAGGAACGTTCATACGATGTATACGTACCGAGTAAAGATCTGTGGAAGTTGTATGAGCTTGAGCTTGAGCTTGAACGTTGAACGTGAACGTGCTGTGATGAAGCGCCAGCTACATAGATTAGACGCGCGAATACGAATATGCGGGTGCGGGCTGGTGCGGGTAGATGTTGTAGGAAGGTACCGCGGATACAAAGCCAACCCGTTCATCGATCATCGATCATACCCTCGTACCTCCCCCTCCTCCTCATCGGCTCATCCTGGTTCGTCATCAAAACACATCCATCTCCCTCCCTCCTTCTCCGTTTCTCTGTTTCACCTCCGTTTTACCTTTCTCCGTTCCACCTTTTCTCCGTTTCCTCTCCCTGCCCATCCTCCGACTCGTCTCCCTCGTCTCCCTCATCTCCGCGGCCTTCGTCCATCAAACCCAAATCCCCGAATAGCAATCCCAGCCCCTACCGCCGGACCAGTGCCACCGGTGCAGTACCCAGGTCCCAGTCCTCCACTACATATAACACCCAGTACACCAATCCACGTCCTCCCATTGGCCCATCAACAAATTCCCACGCTACTTTAGTCTTTATCGATTGAATTGTACTGACCCTCGGGCCGAATAGAAGTTCGGCATGTCATGATTCATGAGGCGCTGACGTTTACATGTCATTACACATGCATGCGCAGAAACGCCCAGGCCTTGGCTTTTGCTTTGTTGGCTTTGTACTGTTACTGTTACTAGCTGTTACATACAGCCGACATACAGCACATGTAAAGCTGTTGATTCTGGTCCACTACGAACGAAGTAACGAAAACGACAAAAAACGCCAAACGAAGAAAGGAAAGAATGCCTGTCATTTACACCTCCGCACGTCCCTCCTCCTCCTCTACTGCCTCTGCCTCTGCTACCTCTGCCTCTGCCTCCTCTACGTCTACGTCTAGTACGTCCGCCTCAGCAACACCCAGCCCCCGTCCCTCCCTCCCCTCTCCAGACCCAGACGACTCAATAGTCCTCTCAGATCTCCTCCGAACGGGCGAACATTCGCGTTTGAGACGTCGAGGGGCGGTTTTACGTCCTTCTGGTGGTGCCTCTGCCTCTGTTGGGTCCGTGTTTGGCGCTGGGGTTGGTGGGGTTGGGAGTAGTGGTATGAGTAGCGTTGGTGGGATGAGGCGGAACCATATCGGCGTTGGTGATAACGCTGTGGACGGTGTGGATGCGGAAGCTGAGGTTCGGGTGGGTGGCGATAGGGTTGGTGAGAGGGTTGGTGGGAGGGAGGGAGGGTATTATAGACTTTTTTGTCGGAGTTGTGAAGAGGATGCTTCGAGATCAACATCTACATCTACATCTACATCCACACCAACACCAATACCAATACCGCCATCGCCATCGATAGCGATGGGATTCACACCTTCTTTGTTCCCTCTTTACCCTCTCTACCTGAACCCACCATCTACTTCCTCGAATTCGAAAGGGAAGGGCAAAGGCAAGGAACCCCCGACAACGTCGATGATAGAGAAGAGCCTGAGGTTTACGGGGACACTTTTACATACTCGTGCGACACCGAGACCGCGTGCGTGTTTACGAGGTGAACGAGATCGGGACCGGGACCGGGAGAGGGAGCTAGAGCTGGAGAGGGAGGGCCAGGCGTTGCAGAGGGAGGGAGAGGCGTTGCAGATGGCGAGGGAAAGGGCGAGGGCGAGGGCGAGACAAAGAAGAGAAAGAGCTGCCGCAGCCTCAGGTGAAGGTGAAGGTGAAGGCGGAGGTAACGTAGAAGGAGGAAGAAACGGAAACGGAGAAAGAGAAAGAAACGGAAACGGCGAAGGAGAAGGAGATTTCCGATGGCAATTCAGATGGGAATGGGGTCCTCGAGTCTTGGTTGATGATTCTCCTCCTGTTCCTGCTTATCGTCCTCCTCCTGCGGATACCAATATACGTGACTCACCCCACGTACACCCACACGCCGGTGTTGGTGGCAGCGGTGGTCGCGGTAGCGGTGGCGGAGGTGGAGGTGGGGGCGTATGGATATCAAAATACCCCGCAATCGAAGGTGTCGTTTTACCTTTACCCCCCGAAATCGATGTCGATAGCGAGGAGGATGGGGTTGGGGATGGTGGTCGAACGAGTAATGATCAAACCAGGAATAGGAATCAGGCGAGGGATTGGACTAGAAATCGAACGAGGACTAGGACGAGGACGAGGACTAGAACGAGAACGGGTACATCGTGCGGATGTGTAAGAGAATCTATCGGGTGTGCTGTTTGGTGAGTCTGAGTTTTCTCCTCTTTCCCTATGGCGGGCTTTGGTTTTGGTTTGGGTTTGGTTCTAACGTCTGAATTTCTCTCGATATGTATAGTGGGGCACCACTCGGAACGAGGTATAAACCATGTTCGAAGGCTGCTTCGAGTATATTTTCAACGAGTTCTACGTCTACGTCTTTCCCTACGAGTTCTACGACTACCCCTGCCCCTGCTCCGACGGAATCACTTCCGGTTCCCGTACCTGTCTCTGTACCTGTTCCTGTTCCGGTATCTGTCCCAGTATCTGTCCCTGTACGCGCTTCTCTTCTCGACTCTAGGTCTAATACCTCTGCTTCCGCGCCCGTGTCTGCGTCCGTATCCCCTGATCGAGATCGAGATGAAAGATCTGAGGCTGAGGGTTTGGTGGAGGTGAATACTCGTTTCCGCGGAGATGGGGTTGGGGAAAGTAGAGGGGGAAGAGGAAGAGGAATGAGTCTCATGGATGAAGAATATTGGCGTGGACGGATGGATATGGTGACACGAAACCGGACCCGCGGAATTAATTCCGATACCCATACCGACGATCCTCCTATTATCCCTTTTACATCCGCGTCTACATCCACCTCCACGTTTACTTCCCCTACTACGTCCCCCTCTCCTAATAACGATAACCCCGCCGATCAAGCCGAAACCACCAATGGGAACGAAGTTGAAAACACGAACGAGAGATACGTGTATACCTTTTGGTCCGACGCAGTCCTTTCGGTACCGAGGTATACTTTTCCTGGTGAATCCGAATCCGAATCCGAAGCGTACTCGTACTCGGGCCGGGGGGAGGGATCGCGCTCTCGCGGGGACTCTGGCTCCGGGGGATCGGARGRGGGGGRGGGKGTGGGGCAGGGTGGGGGGGAAGGTGTGGGTGTGGTTGAGAGGCCTAGAGGTGGTGGGGATGGGGATGGGAGTGAAAATGAAGTAGACAATAGCGACGTCTTTCATGTCACCGCCGACGTCAGGGTCAGCGAATCGAGGAGAATACCTAGGTTGCCTAGTGAGGTTCGTTCGTTGACGTCATCTTCGTCATCGTCATCTTCGTCATCGGCAGCATCATCGTCGTTCCCTCCTCTCCCTCCCAATCGAAACCCTCCCAGACCTCCCAATCGTCGTCGATCTCCTCCTGAGCGAACGGCAAGATCTCCACCGAGATCTCCACCGCCGTTGTTAGAACTCACATCGACATCGCCTACTCTCCCACCTACTCTCCCACCTGTGAGTAGGAGTAGGAGTACGAATTCGAATGCGATCGGAGGTAGATTTACGTGGAGTTCTGTTGTTTTCAATCGGGAGCAGGAGGGGGAGAGGGAGCGCCAGGTACAGAGGGATGGAGACTTGGATGTGGATGCGGATGGGGAGGCGACGACGAGGGGTGTACGTGTTGCTGCTCGTATACGTGGTGGGAATGCAGATGCGGGGGAGGGGGAGGAAACGAGGCGTGCGCACGTACCGCTGCCGTTGAGGTTGGTTAGGCTTGAGAGGGGGTTGGGTAGTGATTATAATGGGGACGGGGACGGAGAGGAGGTGGTGCATGGTGGTGGTGTGGTGACGGGAACAGAGACGGAGACGGAGACGGAGCGTGTGGGTGGTATGGATGGGGACAGAGATGGGGAAGAGGGAGAAGGAGAGGGAGAGAATGACGAAAGACATGTTATCCATGATGTTGATATCGTCGACCGAGAAGCGGAAAGGGAAGGAGTGAGCGTAGAGCAGTCGATATCAACGTCAACGTCAATGCCGTCAACCGACGTTAGTGCTGATCTTGCGACGATCACGATTGCTCAAGAATCTCATGAAAATTCTCCGTCATCCCCGCACTCACACTCACCCTTACCCCCACCCTCGCACTCAACACCTCCAACACCACCACCTCCTTCCCCTGAATCCCCCCCTCCGCCTCCGCCTCCCCTCCTCCGCACCCACTCACGATTCCTAGGTCTAGGTCTAGGTCTCACCCTCCCCTCAGAGACAGCGTGGGTTAGGCTTGGGAGGCACGGGCATGGGAGGCATGGGCGTGGGGGTTCTCCTGGGTTTGTCGATAGGGAGGGAGAGCGGGGTGGGGGTGTTATGGGTGCTACGACCGGATCTACGACTGGTGGTGGGAGAGACGATCTGGATCTGGATGATATTGATGAAGAGAATGAGGGTTTGGGTGGTTCTGAGAGAGTGAGGGTTGAGGATGGGGGTTTCGTTGGGGATGGGGGTGGGGATGAGGATGGTAGCGGATCTCTGAGGAGTATAGGCGTAGGCGATGGGAATCGTGCCGAGTACGAACACGAACCCGAAAACGAGGTGTATGCAGATGCGGATGTGTCTGATATGAATGTAGAGGTTCCTTTCACCACCTTCGAACGTCCGTTAGGAGGGCAAGATGAGGAGGTAGATGCGGAGGTGTCAGGTCGACATGCCGAGAGTTCTACGAACCAAATGCCTTCCGTTCCCGTAGTTGAACACAACCACAACCACACCCCCGAAGAACGACTCGGAGGACTCGTTGATTCGCCTTCGTCACCTTCATCCAACTCGGGCTTCTTCTCTGACAACGATAGCGATAGGGAAAACGATAGCTCAGACGGTCTACCACCCCTTCGTTCCGTATCAGATAGCGATTCCGACTCTGACTCGTTCTCCCTTTCTCACTCTGACTCTTCCTCCACCGCCTCCGACCACGACGACGAAGATGAAGGAGGAGAGACTGGGGGGTACATCTGGAGGAACATAGGGGATAGTGGGAGTGAGAGGGATTTGGATTTAGACCCAGACGAGGGTGATTATGCGGACGAGGGGTCTCTAGTTACTGAAGAACGCGACTCTGCACCTGCGCCTGTGACGAGAACGCAAACGACGAGAACGACGAGAACCAGAACGACGGTGTTTGATCCTAATGGTGATGGGGATTTCGACGATGGGACTCTTGACGGGCCTGGGGGTGATGGGGATGGGGATGGGGAGGGTGGGAAGGTTGAGGTGTATGAGATTATGGTTGTTACTGCTGGACGTTGATACCTTGTGTAACGTAAGGACTTGCGATGTACATGGTTGACTATGTGTGTTACTTTTGTTGTTTTTTGCTACTTGTGTGGAGTACGGAGTGTTTTGTAGAAGGTGCATGTATTGTATATATAGTATTGTATAATATGGGTACGAATATTCGATTTTGATTTTGATTTTAGTGTGATGCGATGTATGGGGGGTTGTGGAATTTCTGAGAACTTTGAAGTATTGAGGGGGGTAAAAGGCTGTTTGCTGATATACTTGTGTAGCCTGGTGACCAAGCCCTCTATGAGGCGGATAAGATGAGGACCTCGAGGGGTGGACTGGGGAGGACTGCACCGGTGGTCCGGCGGTAGGGGTTACGGTTACTATTTGGGGATTTGGGTTTGATGAGGAGCTAGTAGTCAGGCCTCAGGACTCAGGAGACGAGGGTGGGGAGAGGAAACGGAGAAAGAGGGAGGGAGTTGGGTGGGTTTTTGATGAATCGGGAGGAGGGGGAGGGGGAGGTATGAAGGGGGTGATCGATGATTGATGAGCGGGTTGGCTTTGCATCCGCGGTACCTTCCTACACATCTACCCGCGTATTCATATTCGCGCGCGTCTAGGCTATGTAACTGGTGCTGCATCAGAGTTCAAGCGCTCAACGTTGCGTTCAAGTTATAACAGTTACAGCTTCCATCAGATCTTTATTCGGTACGTATAGATGTTTGTTCAAAACAATTGCTGAACGTGAACTCTTCTACCTTGGAATACAATCTCACCGGAATACTTTAGAACACAAAGTTCGAACTCACCGGACTACTCCTCCATCCTTCTATGTGTTGAAAGTATACGCAATTCCTTTTCCACACCACAGTTCAAATTTATACATACAGCTATATAACCCTTTCAGTCAATCACCACACCCCACACTTACGTTTTCCCATTTCTTCTAAGCTCTGGCAAAGCTCTAGCTTACACTCGGCACACTGCCCATTCATTGCCTACAGATTCCTACCAGACTCCAATAGCATGATTAACACCCATCGTTGGGAGTGTACAGCACTAACATATTTGAACCCCTTTATTTGTTTCAGACCCCAATAAAATAACATGATTAACACCCACCGTGATCATTGGGAGCTTATTCGAGTATATAACGCTTTGTTTCCTCCTTCTCTTCTTTTTAGCGTTCTCCTCCCCCTCGGAGTGCACCCATTTCGTCCTCACCTTCACAGGCGTATGAAGCTCTACCTCGTATACCACTTCTGCTTGGTTCTGCTCATAGTTACAGTGCGCACAGCACGAGCGGTACCAGGTGACAGTGACCCCAGTGAATCCGAACCTGAGCCTGAGCCTGGTGAGTGAATGTACGGATACTAATCTCACCTTCCCTTCCCTTCCCTTCCCTTCCCTCTAAATCCTCAACTACCTACCTACCCATTCTAATCCCCCGCTGTTAATAACACGGCTCCACAGAACCAGAACCGGTACCCGCACCAAAACCAAACCCACAACCAACAGAACCCAACCCCGGCAACGGTCCCGGCCCAGCAAAACTCACAACCCTAACACTAACAGAAACCCACGTTATAACCTCTACCCAAACACACCTAACCACATCCACAGAACCGAATGGTCAGATTGAGACTTTGCAGACGGTGGTGGATGTTATAAGTACTGTTCTTCAGGATGTAGAGGAGATTACTTCTATTGCGGGTTCGGGTACGTCTACGTCTTCTGAGGCGGGTAGTAGAACGGCGAGTGCGAGTGCTAGTGCCACGGCGACGTCGAGGGCTGGGAATGGGGCGGCGAGTAAGGGTGCGGGTGCGGGTGCTGGTATGGAGAGTTTGAGAGTTTTTAGTCACAAGATTTGTTTTGGGATTGTGATCGGGATCGGGATGGCTGTGGGAGGTTTTGTTATACTCTGAATTATGTTAGCCGGAATCGGAGTTGTGGTTGGAAGTTACTTCGAACCAGATGCTTACATACCTCCTTTACTCCTACCCTACATAACTGCTCGTACTGATATATGTACTGTGTTTTACATCCGAGTTCTGCTCACTAAGAATATCTGCCAACCTTTGCGGTGCCAAAGAGTTGATAGATCTGACTCTAAAGCGGCAAGCCTTCATAAGTCGAATCTCGCCATAAATGCCTTAAATCGAATGACAACCAATAAGTTACTTATAATACAATTCATTCACATAATCGTCATAGCCTTCATCAACCTACAAACACTCACATGTACTCACACCGAAACCTTATCCCCTTCAAGCTTAATATCAGCCGTGTACATCTGCCTAACATCCGCACTCTTCTCTTTATCAGCATGAAAAACCAACTTCGTCCCATCAGGCGTAACATCCGCTCCACCAGGTGCATACAACTGCTTAAAAGGAGTCCCAGTTTTCATTAACCACGGTCCTTTCGTATACGGACCTAAAACATTCTTCGAAGTGGCGTAAGCGATATCGTAGAACGAACTCGAGTAGCAGTTGGATGAGTAGAAGAGGAAGTAAGTTCCTTCTGAGCTTCGGACGAGTGAAGGCGCTTCAATGAGAGGTCCGTCGAGATCCGATCGATCTAGAATCTGCTTTGCGGATGAGCCGGATTTAAACGAGGTTCCATCGGGGTTGAGTTGTTGGATCATTATCGGTGTTGGAACGATGGGGGGTTTACCGTTGTTACAGTTTCCTCCGTGGCCTTTACTGTTGCCGTCGACTTTCCAGAGGAGGTATAGAGAGCCATCGGAGTCTCGGAAACCGGATGGGTCAATTGCGCCTCCGTTACTATGTATGTGTTGATTAGTTGAGAGGTATGGATAGGGAAATAGAGTATTGTACACGTACGCATATGGACAAGCTAGTGCGGTGTCGATGGGTTCATATGGACCCTTTATATTTTTTGACGTTGCAACACTAACACAATGCCCCCCATGATCTTTATCCTCCGCCGTATAAAATAATGCGTAACCCCCATCCTATACAAGTAACCAAATCAACTCCTACCCAGAAACCCCAAACCACTACCAGCGCCACTCACCACAGCAATAACATCCGGAGCCCAAACATTCTTCCCACTACTCCACGCACCAACCTTCGGTAACGCATCAGCACCCTCAAGTACATCCCATTTCTTAAAATCCGTAGAAGTGGCCATGGGGATGTTTTTTCCACCGCTGGTGGTGGAGAAGGCGTACCAGGTATTGTTAACTTGGATTATACATGGATCTGCGAAGTTGGAGGTTATGACGGGGCCTGAGATTGTGCGTTTTTGGAGCGTTAGTGCGGATACGGTGGGTGTTAGTGTGAGGAGGAGGGGGAGGAGGGAGAGGAAGTGCGTTGGGATCATTATAAGACGTGATGAAATGAAGTGATATGTGTGAAACGTAAGGTGTGATGCGGTCGGGGGACGGTGTGACCAGCAGAACCGTCCTAGTATACTTGGCTGAAACTGTTGGCCTTTTATACTTAGGTGTATGTAGATGAATGTCATCGCCTAAGGTTGTAAAAGAATGATAGTCGATATGTAGAATTTTGCTGTGCATCATCATGGACGTGCCGTATGTATTAGAGAATGCCTGCCTCGACCAACTTGAAGAGGCTATCATGAGCTCCTACCTCAGTTACCCCTATTCCAAAGGGAAGACAGCGCACCTAAAGGATTTGTCGAGTCTTTATTATGAGCCCAGGGATCCTTTGTACTCGGAATTAGAATTCGAAACTTTGTCAATTATGAGCAGTCATGCTGGAGTACAGCATTTGGTCGCATATCATATGAGCACATCACTGGGATTTTGAAAATGACATTGCACTACATAAAGTACACTGATGTCCACTCACCTCTACTTCTCTGAACATGTCGTCTTCGTCTGCATAATACTGATCGGACTTGCAAGGAAAAAGGTAGAGTCTACCCATAAGTCGACGTCGTACGCGTAGCTGTACTCACACCAAATTCACACTGGCTCCTTCCATAAATAGTGCATACGGCCAAGTTCTTCTTCCAGCTGCAATTTAGCTGACGAGGTTTAGATGAGTCTTCGGCCAGAAGCGAATCCGTTGAATCAGCAGGAAAGCGGTCATCGGGGAAGGAATGCAACGCCCGCTTGAAGTTGACGCCCGCAGTGCATCATGGATGGAAATTGGGTCACGGAATCTGGTTCACGGACTCAACATGTGATCATGGAATAGTGCCACACGTCCATCCGACGTCGACTCTCTGCTTTATCATTTACCGTGACGTTGGACGTTGCTGGAGGGTAGTTAATGTAGTTGCTGGTGGATCCTAAAGTGCGTCATTAATCAGTCTAGAACGAGCCTTAAAAACTGAGATATTTCGTCAGATTCAATTTGAAATCTCCGAATCTAGTCTCTGCTAACTCGTCATCTTTACTATTAGGTGCGTTTGTTCACCGAGTTTTTACTGGTCTTTTCTTACTCAGAGACAGAACTAATTGCATTAATTACCCATACAGGCTTCGGCTTCTTGAAATGTCTACGGCGAATTCTCCTACCCCTGCTTATCTCCCCCAAGAATTAATCGAAGCTGTACTGGACGAACTGGGCGCTTCGTTACCAGACATCAAGACCTGTTCCCTCGTCAGTCATGATTGGCGAATAGCTGCCTCTCGACGTATCTTCTCAACCATTTCGCTGCCATGCAGTAAAGAAAGGCGCGTCTCGAGTTATTCGGGCCTTACCAGCCAGTCCTCGTCCTCCATAGAACACGTTTTCAATAGCATCCTTGCTATTACGAACCTTCCCGACCATGTAACGCGTCTTGTTCTGGACTTCAATAACTCCGCCTCGGTCCTCATATACAGCCAACCCTTTTTCTGCCACCTTATTTTCCCCAGGCTTCGTGAGCTCACTTTTGCTCGTTTCCGGTTCGATCGAGGTTCTACCTACGTCAGCGCCTTCACTCAGGTCATTAAACAGAATTCCTTGATAGAAATTCTATCATTCGATTCTTGCGAGTTTACCCTGGGTAACTCACTCAAAACTATTCTTCAGAGTCCGGATGTCGACTTGCCGCACTTGGTACAAATGTCGTTTCGGCGCTGGAGTCACCGGTCGTTTGGGGAGCTGGAGACTTTCGATCTCATTGATATAATACGCCGTGATTCATCAACACTAGAGATTATTTCATCTGACGATCGTGCTCAAGCAGACTGGATGCTGGCTACGGCCTTGCCGTGCGCGTGGTCTCTTATGGATCTCAGTAGTCTGAATACACTGAGGGTCAGAAACATATCTTTGACCCTCGGGTACGGTGATCTATTGGAGAAGGATTGTAAAGCTGTTCTGCGTAGTATTTCAATTGATGCTCCGTGTCGAGACCGTAAGCTTTCTTCTCTAGCGTACCCTCCTGCACCTTGAGCTGACTATCCTTCACTCGAAGAAAACTGTCTGTTGAGCGTTGTCTCGCGGAGTTGTCCTGCCTTGACCCATCTCACTCTACGATTTGACAGTATCTGCTCCGGCCTCAATGTATATCTTTCAAAGACCTCTGAACTTCTTGCGCTGCATACTCTTCAAGAGCTTGAGCAGCTTACTGTCCATTTGGATCTTCCGGAGAGTGAGCCACTCGAGGATTATGTGATTGAAGGATTAGATAACGTGCTTTTCGATATTGCGCAGGCTATTGCCTCGTTACGTCTCATTTCTATATCAGGTTCTCGGACGCCATTACAATCCCTGACAGAGTCCGATAGTTGCTTCGTACGAACTTGTGGGATTCGTAGGGTAGCTTTACAGATCAGCGCTGTATGATTAGGGGGGTTGTTACAGAAGACCGTTGTACTATTGAAGCTCAATTGCTTTGTATGTTTTCCTTCTGCTGTTCGAATTACTGATGCAACATGTATGATAAATTCACGTCGCTTTCTTTCCCCCCTTTTTTTGATACCAGACCATGTACGTTGCAATACTCATCACTGTTTCCTCGCAGTATTTCTTTGAAATGACACACGGTGCACATTGGATTATTTCTTTCTGTTGAAATCATGAATATAGAACTGAACATTCAGTCAAATAACTATAAGATGTAGTGTGTTTCAGCCTGCTTCAACTTTCTTGTCAGCTTCAGACCTCATCCATTATAGCTTTCCGACAAAGAAAAATGACTTGCTTCTCAGAACCCACAGGTTATCGATGTTCCCTAAGCAAGGCAGATCTGAACCTGCCTGAACCTGGACACCTAGCATCTTAGATCGACATGATTGGCACTCAATCTGGTTCATCACACTAGCATCATTCGATTTACATTGAGATACTTCCCGGAAACCGGCGTTCAGCGCGTGGAACCAAACCGGGTGATGTACCCCTACTCCTATTCCTACTATTCCTTACCATAAGGCAGTGCATATTCGGGTATTGTGGATGTATACATCTAGGGAAGACAAATCTTATCAGCTTCTTAGACTGCTTCCTTTTCTTATCTTCGGTCTTTCACTACATTTACACCGCTGGGAATGAGCTGAAAATAGTGTGCTGTTCATATGTTCGCAAAAGACCGTTGTGTGTGGGTAAAGTCCGTCCATTTGATATTGTTTTTCTTGTTTGGAATGCAGTCCTGTGCACTAACTACTATCAGTACCTGGTCCCATGCTGCCCCGAGGCCGATATTGAAGGGTAACAGTTGTGTACCACACCTATTCTGGGTGACATTTAGCTGAATCATGAAGGGTAGTGCAACTTCGTGAGGCTGTGGAGCTGTAGAGGTAATTAAAGGGGTGATTTGGGTATCTATTACAAATTCTTGAAAGGAAGACTCGGTATGTGTTTGGACACCAAGTATGCACTCTCTGCGAGGTCTCAAGATGCAAGTAAGTAGTTACGACGAATACATTGTATGGCCGTCTCCAACGTCCCCGGGTCTTATCACAGGTTACAGCAGAAGGAGTTGGGAGTTACTATATGTGGGAAGCCGCAGTCGAAAGTCTACATCTCTACAATCGGATGACTGATAAGCATCATTCATGCCGCGGCAAGGTTGATGCCGCGGTATCCAATGATCTGACTTCGTCAATGAATGTCAGAAGGAGCATATGTATTTGTATAACAGCCCATGCTAGACCGTGCCCCAGAAAGCTATATGAAGCTCAGGGATAAGTTTTTGAAGTTAATTCTTTCAATACTGCTTTCAATACCCTCACACCCAGCTTCAAGTGCTTGGTCTCATCCTATCTATTGTGTACTGCTCTCTATCATTCCCAATGCTCCATCGCCGCAACATCGAGTCCAGGAATAGACACAGCATCGATCAGCGGCACGACGACTCGAGCGCTCATAGTCACCGCGACTATGCAAGGTCGTCTTTTATTCCTCCAAACGAACCCTCGCACGATGGCTCGACCATGAGTAGTGGACTACCTCCAAACCATCCACTCTACTGGTCTACGCAACAAGATACTTACTCGGCTGATCGACAGGCTATCGATCCCGGGCTCAATTCCATCTTATCACCTACAGACCCAGCCTGGCTCGCATCCACTACCATGTCTCTCACACAATTCTCCGCGTCTTCGTCCCAAAGCCACCCCACAAATCCTGCCCTCACCACCTTCTCAGAGGTACAGCCATCAGGGCACGAGCATGTTCCATATCATGATGTATCCCTACCCATATCAGATTTGGCTGAGCAGTTTCCTTATTTCACTTCCTTCTCGCCCTCACCACTGGATCTTCCCACCCCAGCTGATCCTTCTTACCCTAATGCTCCCCAAACAAACCAGATCAAATTCACTGTAGGCTCCTCCGCTATCACATATGCGAGCCATAAGAGACGAAGTTCCTCTATGAATGAGGATGGTAGTACCAAGCCGCTCTATCGTTGTGATTTCCCTGATTGCGGAGCGACGCTTACCGCAAAGCATAATTATAGAAGTAAGTCAGAGTGATACGTCCCATAAGGTCAATAGACGTGAACTCACGGTGAACTTGATCATTTGGCAGATCATATGAACGCGCACTGGGGTATCAAACCATTCCAGTGTAATATCTGCCAACAAGAGTTCGGCACGAAAAGCGACTTGAATCGTCATAGCAAGAAGTGCATTTCATAGTAATACATCCCGATCCGACTTTGCAGTTCTCGAAGTCTTCGGAAATTATATAGAAATCCTGAAACCACCAACTACCGCTCTACTACCTAATCATCCTCATCCTTTTCGAAGTTCATGCAATACCGAACCATTGTAAATCAATAGTTTCGTGTACCGGAACCGTATGTCCCACACCTGAAATATAAACAATATTCAATACTCAGTATTCAATGTGATGCCTATATTAAACGATTTCTTACCTGCGGCGGAGTATCCAACCACGACACTCCCATATGTAGTCATAGTGTACCCTGACTGAGGATCATTTTGTGTGGTCGTAGTAGGTGTCTGCGATACGCCAAGGACGTTGGTCCACTCTTTAATTTCCTCTCCGTAGTTAGCGTAGTACAGCGTCGTATCACTGTCACGAAAGAAATACTTAGTTCATCTTGCAAGAAAGGTTCATGAAAACAGTTGACTTACGCAGTACCGTGCCACAGCATCATTTTCGGACGAGAGCCTGTGTATCCGGGGTATGCGGCGCGAACTTCATCACCCTAGTTCAAATACGTCAGCGTATTTTTACCTCTCTATCCAAAAAATTCAAATACAAACCCATTGCTGAGCAGTTTTGATAAGCTGTCCCTCGGAACACTGACTGTTCCAGTCACTCGCGCCAGCGAAGCAACCAAACGGAACACCCGAGTATGCTGAGGCCGCCGCGAAAAGCTCAGGGTACGAGCCTGCCATAACATTCGTCATCATCGCTGGGAAAGGTATGACAAGTATCATTAATAATGTTTAGAATCCAAAAAACTTGATGATTGAATCATCCCAACATACTTACCTCCAGAAGAAGTACCAGTGACGAAAACCTTAGACGCATCGACTCCGTAATTGGCAATAGCAAAGGAAACCATAGACGCAATTCCTTGGGAATCTCCTCCGCCATTATGCGTCAAAGTCGCATTCGTGTTAACATCGAAGCATTTGCCGCTTCTTGGAGAATCCGGGTAGATGACGATGAACCCGTGGGTATTCGCGAGGTTAGCGTATTGCGTGCTGGAGTAGTAGATCTGTGCCGAGGCCGTGCATTCATGAATGGCAACAATGAGCGGCGGGTTGCTCTGTATGGATGAAGGTCTGTAGACGAACATGCCCACGTTGTTCGGGTTAGGACCAAAGTTAGTTACTTGCGTCAAAACGCCTGCAGGTGGGAGTGATCCTGTGGGAGTTCCTGAAGGAGCTGATCCGCCGGAGGTTGAGGTCGGGGTAGTGACAGTGGTAGTACCTGCTCCTGGCTGGCATTGCGAGTAGTCTTTCCAAAGGTTCTTAGACGAAAATGACGAAATGATTGAACTGAGTGCTCTTACAAGCATTTTCCTCTACACAATGTGAGCCAGACGCACAATTCGTTGCTCCAGTCCATCCAATTCCCTGAGAATTGCAGATTTTAGTGAGCGATTCAGAAGCAGTAATAAAGGTTATAAAGTGTTCTTACACCACATTGTCCCCAAACGGGCGATTGGGAAAGCACTGGGCTGGAGAAGCCTACAATCACTGCAAGACACGCAAAGACAGATAGCGACTTCATCTTCCCAGACAAGGGATACTAACGAAAAGTACAATTGCGATGGCCTCTTATGCTGATCGTTTTGAATACAATATGTTGTTGTCGTCCGTCATTTTACCGAAGTGCGACCTGCGTTCCATCACATGTAAAGGAGCGACTGACGGTAGCTGACGGTCCGCTAAGCTGATGTTCTTGGCAATCGCTTGGCAGCTTGTATTGAGTAGAACGGCCTGAAAGAGGTTTTGTTCATCGCGAATATTAACTCGATGATTTCCCGAGCTGTATAGACTAGATCAGCTAGTCTAGCGTGAAGTCATCCAGGTGACGACTAGAGAGCATGTTCGTGCCTACCTTCAGGTCCTTTATAAGACTTCTGAGCAACATTTGCGGCGAATTTTATGCAGGAGCATAAGTTCGGTGTTCCTAATCGCAAGATACGGTCAGTCAAGTCCTTTGGAGTTCCTCTGTGCGTGGCTAATGCGTGGCGGAAAATTAGACGTCCTATGGGAAGTCACGAAGTTAGCATGCTAGAGTAGATGTAAGCAGTGAAATAGTAATCAAGCGAACCTCGTCAACTTAAAGACGAAACGACGACAGAGAACAAAATGGAGGAGACGAAAAAATTAAAATCATCACCGTTCCCACGCATCAATATTCGTGCCGGCCGCGGTAAATTCGCTTACATAACCTGGTCTCCCAGGATTTCAAATTCGCTGCTGTCTTATCTTTCGCCACCTTGGTGCCACCACAATATTCGAACAGCTTTGGACCCATTTCCAGCCATTTCCGCACACCTTTCAATCAGCTCCCAGCGGCTCCCTCGGATTCCTTCTGGAACCCTCAATCAATCCTGTGTAGATGGCATCGGATCCGGAATGCTGTGTTGAAGTCGCGAAGCACCTACTGCGCTCGTTTCCGAGGCTATGTAACTGGGAGTTTAGTGTGGATAGGATCCACGGATTCAAGAGTCTCAGTATGTGGAGTGTTTCCTTTTCTTTTCATTTGAATAGGATGAATAGGATAGCTGGTGGTTTCGTATAGGTTCAGCCCACCGACGAAACAACGCGTCAATACGGTGATCCTCTAACTACAAATTCATTGCCTGCCTGCTTACTGCACTACGCCGCAATTTGTTGGCAAAACCACGCTAATGATTCTAATATGCTATCGCAGATTTTCTAACTTATCGATGGCGACATATATGATATATTGTTGCTGGCAGCAACGCCCCGAAATCAGCGAGCGACCCGGAAGAGGAGTATTAACCGGCTTTCCGGAAGTCCTCTCAGCCCGCTAAGTACCGAGCGCATTATATTGTCCCACAAAGGCTGTTCATCCTGTCCATTCGCAAAAGGGGATAAGATTTTTAACACGCGCAGGCTTGAAGGATATAAAATGGGTGCAGCGAGGGTCTTGACAGCTCCTCATTCGTTAACTTCGTTCTTCGCTTTCTACCTCGCGCGACTTTTATTTTTTCGAATTTAATTCCTTTCGTTCGCCTGACCAACGCTTTTTCGTTTCTTCGAACAAACCAAACCTCTTTTTTTGAATACGTTTTCTAACACGACAATGTTCCGCTACTTTGCTCTTGCTTTCTTCGCCTCTTGGTTTGTGCTTACAGTACAAGCTGCAGCAATTGAAGAGCGTGACAACAGTAAGTTTCAATTTCCTCTTCCTAGCATCTTTACCGAAAAATATCTTGTATAGTCTTCAGTGACATAACAGCGGGAGGTGTGTTTACCCTTCCTATATACCCATCCTTCCTCATCTCACTCGAATTATCTTTCTACAGCTGCATCTGTATTCGGCGACGTAACTAGTGGAGCCGTATCCATTTTCGGAGACGCAACATCCATAGCTCCAGGCGTTATCGAGACAGTAACCTGTAAGCCTTACTCTTCCATACACATATAAACTATAATCGCTTATGTTCACCCTTCATTCCTTTTCTTAGCCGCCGCCGGTAGCATATTCACCGTCGTCACCTCCCAAGGCGGCGAAGCTATCACGCTCGCTGCCTCCGGCGCAGGAAAAGTCACTTCTTTCGCTGGAAAGGAATTCACCGCCGCAACGGCTGCAGCCGCCAGTGCTACCTCACATAACGCTGCTTCTGCAGTATCCTTCGATCTCTTCCCGATTGGACTTAGCTTTGCTACAGTCGTGGGTGGAGCGTTGGTGGGAGCTTTCGTTGCGTTGTGAAATGTCAACTGGTAAACTGGTAACTGTAAAAGAAGTGTATGACTTGATACCTTACATCTGAGCACGCCAACATTGGTGATGGACTTGTTATATGCATATTATATATTATATATTTTCCTTGATATACTTATTGGATGAGTTTTTAATATTCACGATGAAGTTGAAAGGAAGAAGTTTGTCCCATATTTTCGTGAGGTATCATCTGAAGATTCAAGATCCTCGACTTCTTGATAATGAATCAACTATCAATAAGATCAGATCCTCCCTTCTCTTCGAAACCCGAGCGAAGTGTGGACAAGGGTGCAACAGATTCGCGGGTGCGCCGCGCGCGCGCTGACGGCGCTGATGTCGATGCTAGACGCTGCCCCCATATGACTCTTTGAGTCCGTAGATCTGTTGTCCTGGTTTGCCGGGGTTGAAATGATTGAGATCAAGTATCGTTCATTCTAGATATTACCTAACTTCGTAAGAACTCGTAATGTAATAGCAGTCGGACAGGGTATAGAGTCGACTCGGAATGAAGGGGATCGGGCGGTCTCGAGCTGATCCTTTGCATCTGAAAGTTGATATTCATCAGAACTCAGACAGAGAAGATAGTTGTGGATATAGCATGAGTAGACTGTAGCGCTGGCGTTCCGCCTTTGCCATAGCAGCAATCGCCAACCCGTTACCCAAGTCGAAGTGGGATTTGCGCGAACCAGATCTCGCCGACATATATCGAACTTCAAGCTTTAGGTAGGAGGCCTAGGTTGAACGCTGAAGCACTGAAGCCTGATTGAAAACTCCGGTTAATCGGAAGGTTCGAGACCGCGGCATTTTACCCGATTGTAATGTTGCTGACTCTCAGTGTGTCTAACCTTGAGCTTGGGTGCCTACTCTCGCCAACTTGACGTCTACTGAAACAAACTCAATGGAAAAAGCGAATATGTGACGTGTGTTTTCGGCGGAGACAAGGTGACGTCGCCTGTGGTGCCGCCACTAGAGTCTCGATCTCAATTGTCTCAAGGTATATAAACCCAAAGCTACCTCTCAGACCCTCCAACATCATGTCGCACATTAGCCCATTCACTCCTACCGGCGTACGGATAGCCTTAGCACTCGGAATTGCAGGTTCTGCATTTGCTTCAGGTTCGTCATTCATCAACGATGATTCGAATTTTACCGGCACCACGATTCACCCATGAATTCTCTAGGAGCAATTCTCTCTATCTCCTGGATTTCCGTTCCCGCTCTCATTCAAACCTCATCACCCTCTTCTCCATCCTCTCTTGCTAGGACCTGGGAACGTGTCTATAACAGAGGCAAAAGCACCATGCCATTCATTGCAGCTACCGCTGCTTCCTCATACGCCTACCTCGCCTATTCCATCCCTGAGAGCCCCGCCAATTCCCACTACCCAAAACTCTTCACGCTCGCAGCGTTATTGACGTTTGGAATCGTGCCATTCACGTTTTTAGCGATGATCAAGACAAACTCTACGTTGATTTCCAAGGCGAGAGAAGAAGAGACGGGTGTTGTTGAGAAGAAGAGTTATGACGAGACGAAGGAATTAGCATTGAGGTGGATATGGTTGAATGCGGCGCGCGGGATGCTCCCTTTGGCTGGGGCCGTAGTGGGTTTTGTAGCGATATTCTCTTAAAGGATGCGTCTTTGAGCATAATGCCTATTCGACTTTTTACTAATCCCCCACAACAATGTAGCGAGCAGAAATTTTTTAAAAAAAGGAATGGTATCATTTATAACAGTAACTACAACATTCTAAAGGATAGGACACTTTGATAAAAAAACCAACGAATAGCCCTAATAAACCGACCAAATACAACATAGAGACGCCCTTCGTCCATATCTAAAAGCAAAAAATTCACAAAGACACGCCATTTTCTACGAGTTCGCCCAATTCCAGGAGTCTATCCATCCACATCCCCTCCTAACCCCATCACATTACGGCCAAAAGCAAAGCCAGGAGCATCACCACCACTCCAGAACTCGTCACCCTCACCCTCAACCCACTTGACTTAGCCGTCGGAGACGTCGTTCCCTCTGACGACCCAGTCGACGTCCCCGTCTGAGCTCCGTTAAGCGCCGTAGCAGTCGTAGAACCAGCGCCTCCACCAGCAGACGTCGTCGAATTGGCGGGTCCAGCAAGGTACGTTCGAATGTACGAAATTTCCCAGTAAGCGGTATCGTATACAGGATTTCCGGCACCTATAATGTTTGAGATCTGTAGTTATGACAAAGGCAAAAAACAAGAGGGATTCTCGTCGTCAACGACATGGTCGAGCACTAATGCAGGAATTGGACAACATACACATTGACCTGGGCATGTAGAAGCGTAGATATCGGGTACTCCGGCCCTACGAGAATAGACTTATTAGCACCGGAAATTGACGCAGAAGAGAATAGTTGTGGACACACCAATCACCACAAAGTGTGATATCAACGACCAACTGCTGAGGCGTAAAAAACTTTGTAAAATTACAACCAGCAGCAGGGTAAGCGGCAGTAGGTGGACCCCAATCGGCCAAATCCATAGAAGAGCTCGAGGTCGCATTGGATATAGACGGCGGGAGACTCGGTCGCTGAATACAACAGGAGAAAAGGTTTGTTCGTCAGTGACACCAAATTCCATCTCGAACGACACCAACCCCCCACTCACCGACCAAAACCACATATAAATCCCCGCCACATCAAACTGCATCGCAAAAACACCTCCACCAGCATTCGCAAACCCACTTCCGAAACTATTCGCCTTAGTCTCTTGCACTAAACAACCCTGAGGTTGCGAACAGTCCGTTTGGAGCGTTTTGCCACCTTCTGTTGTATTTGCCGCTAGGAAACACCCTGGGTCGGTATGGAGAGCCATCTGGTTTTGGGAGAGGAGGTTGATGGATTCGATTATATCGATTTCGCCTGCGTGAGGCCATTCAAGGCCGGTGCCTAGGGTCCAGAAGGAGGGCCATACCTAGAGGGAAGGACGGAGGGGGAGGGATAAAAAAGGGATTTAGAACGAGGGGTTGGGAGTTGGGTGGAGTTGGGAACGTACAGAACACCCATAAGGTACATGAACAGCGTCGATGATAACGAGGCTGCCGATTGGGTAGACATCCTTGGACGTTATTCTGACCTGTAATAAAACCACACAATTCGACACTGCTAAATAATTCAATAGAAATTACGACGTACCGAGTTTCTGTGTACTAGAGGTGCAGAAGTAATATTCGTAGTGTTGTCCACCCTAATGATCGCATGCCCGCTGTTGTTATCCACATAGGTAAGTCTTTGAGATGCACCAGTACTTTGGTCGACGTAGGTGACATTTCCTTCCGGTCTTGTCAGTAAAACAGTCAAGGCCAGGGATAAACCCAATAAAAAAACTCACCCCAAGTCGTATTGTCTACATCACCATAATAATCCCACTCATCAAAAAAGCTTGACCCAGAGTACTGACGAACAGGTGCATAAACCGCATTGCTAAAAGCAAATGAAAAGACCAAGAGCCAGCAGCAGGCTGAGGCTTTCCCCAGCGCCGTCTTAGCCATAGCTCAGAACGGAATGGGAACCTGAAAATTGGAAAGAATGGGAACTCGGAAAAACATAAGGAAAAAATTGAAGATATACCTTGAGGGTTGGTAAACATCCCGCGGTAGCCCATACATTCCTTGGTATTCGCATCTTCATGACAGAGAGGTGATAGGCACAATCTGAGGCTAGTGCGCGGGCGATTTGGGCCGTGCCAGGGAATTCATACGCATGGTTGGTTTTTATGGCCTTCGCCCTATTTTTGAGAGGACAGATACTTGAGCTCCTGTGGGTATACTGGTTTTACACTGAGTATTTGAAATTTCTGGTGCGAAGGAGTGCGAACACTTCGAAGTTTGAAGTTCAAAAAAAAACAGAACGATATCTATTATCGTCAAAGATTGAAGGTTGTCGGCCACGTGGTATGCTAAACAGTCGTGATCATGTGATAGCAGTGAGCGCTAAGCGCTAAGTTACTATAAGCGCTTGAGCTCTCACCTCAGCGTGCTCCGTCCGACTCGAATGCCATACAATACTTCGAGCTGACTTCGAGCGCCTTCGGCATTGGTACTCATTGCTATACAAGTGCGCAACCTAGCGATAATCAATATTCTCCGATCCATAGGCAATATGTGGCGTCGATGAACTCTCCTCCAACAGAAAGCAGAAACACACGGCGTTGTGAGAAGTCGTGAGCAAGTTTATTTCGCCTCCCCAATTACCTCCGATATCATACATGCATATGGTACACCCGGACTCACAACAATGATAAGCATCATGCTAAGCGCTTGTCGTTGAAGCAAATATGTATGTAGTTCGAAGGATGAATGCGAGGCCAAGAATGAAGGAGCAGATCTGTGCTAACATGATGGCTAAAAGCAAAGTTGAAAGAACGAGCGAACTTTTCTGACTAAAATCGCTTCAAGCTTCAGCGCTCAGCTTCTCAAGCTCTTCGGGTAACCGGGTTCGGTGCTCGCAGCCTCACGACATGGAAAGGAAAAGTACAGAAAACACAACTACTTCCAGG
Organism: Neonothopanus nambi; assembly: GCA_003987895.1. Lineage (NCBI taxonomy): Eukaryota > Fungi > Basidiomycota > Agaricomycetes > Agaricales > Omphalotaceae > Neonothopanus > Neonothopanus nambi. The sequence continues at coordinate 138 of RCHF01002991.1, read as the reverse complement.
TATATTGTCACTTCGATATAAGAACCAGTGAGACGAAGAATCCCCGGCCATTATCAAGTGAGGCTCGCACTTCCCACTGCACAGTACCGTGATATACAATATAAAGAAAAACGAGTATTGACATCTTCATGGATGACT
>RCHF01002990.1:0-40169 GCA_003987895.1 Neonothopanus nambi | reverse complement strand
GGTTCTTATGCCTATTTAGGGCACTCAACATTCATCCCCATGCTGGCGCTTTCGTTGTAACGGCTGGTGCTATTCTTGGAGTCTGTGCAGGGCTGTTATGGTCCGCCCAGGGTTCTCTTATGTTGGCTTACCCCACGGAGGCTGAGAAAGGGAAATTTATTGCCGTTTTCTGGTCCATATTCAACATTGGTGGTGTAGTAGGTGCTGCAGTTGCTCTGGGGACAAATTTCCACGACGTGGTACGTTTTTATTTACACTCCTTATCATATATGCGCCGCTCAGTTTGTGATTTCAGGCTGGTAATGGTACGTTTAGTCGAACTTTATACTGTGTGATATCCTTTTGACATTTGGTAAACGATTAGTTTCAAATTCAACATACGTGCGTATTGTATTGTCAATGATGGAGTCGAAACTGCCATAGGACTTACATTCGACATAACAGATTGCATTCGTTGTCTTGACCGGAATCGGTATCCTTATACCGATGTCTATGGCTGACCCGAAGAAGATGGTCCGTACCGATGGTACTAGTGTCACTGTACCCCTCCATCCTTCTTGGAAGACTCAGTTCTACGGGCTCTATCTTACTCTCAAGACCGATCCCATGATCGTACTCCTCTTCCCCATGTTCTTCTGCTCAAACTGGTTCTACACATGGCGTTAGTCGTTTTCTTCATTCCTCTCTCAGTTCCGGCCGAAGCTGACTTGGGGACTTTTGACAGAATTCAACGACTTCAATGGTGCCTTGTTCACAACTCGTGGGCGCGCGCTGAACAATTTCTGCTATTGGACTTCTCAGATCTTTGGGTCGATCATGATTAGTTTCCTCCTTGATAGCCCCAAGCTTAGCCGTCGTGCTCGTGCTTTTGGTGGTTGGGGGGTTCTCTTGATCATGGTTTTCATAACCCATATCTGGGCTTACTTTTATCAAAAGTGCGTGTCCGTTGGTTTTTGTTGTATTTTCAGTGAAACTGACCGACCGACCCACTTTAAGGAACTACACCCGTGCCACGGCTGCACAAGATATCGATATTTATGAAAAGCTTTATGTAGGAAGGCTTTGGCTGTACATCTTCTTTGGTTTCCTCGATGCGATGTGGCAGACTACTTCTTACTGGCTCATGGGTGCCATGTCCAACGATGCCGCCAAGTTGGCTATTATGGTCGGATTCTGTGAGTGGTTCCTTATGATTCGGTTTTAAAGATGTTGAGTGTACTGAATTGATTTTATCTAGACAAATCACTCCAATCCGCTGGTGCTGCTGGTATATGGCGTGGAGATGCTGTGAAACTTCCGTATGTCCTCTTCTGCTGATGATTTCTTATGTGTTAATAATCGTATCTCTACTCAGCTACATGAATATCTTCATCTCGACCTGGGTTCTCCTCGTCGCCGGACTTCTCTGCGCGTTGCCTATGGTTCACCTTCGTGTCAAGAACCACACCGAACTTGCTGAGGAAGTTCTGTAAGCCCCGTTTGCTTTAAAAGGGTTTTGTTGCTCTTCTCTGATATATTTTCTTTGCAGTGCTCGTATGGATGATGAAGGCCACATTCGTGCCGTCGAAGAAGTGGCAGCCGCTCAAGAAAAGACAGCTGAGGCTTGAACACTTGATACCTATATCTGATATAGTTCCTACCTTTATAATGATATTTCTAGGCTTTTGATGTATCGTCCGCTTTGTAGTTCGATCGCTTTCTTGAACTTGCATTGGGTTGTTATGTGCTTTTTGTTACGAACAGAGACGTATTTACATATATATTTCATTTCATAAATTACTCTTATGTTAGCAGAACATCGGAAGGGTGTTCACGACGACTTCGTCATTGATCTACCTGCATCTCGGAATGTTTCCAGGGCTGCCCAAGCCTTGCCAGACGTGACACTCTCCAGAGCCATCTTTGTACCCTCCTTATAATCTTGTGCGAGTCCCGCTACCACCAGCAAAGCCGAAGCGTTGAGCAATACAAAATCTAAAACCGGTTTAAGATTCTGCGGGATATTCTTCCCGGATGTGAATAGCTTTTTAAACGTCTCTGCATTCTCCTCCGGGTTCCCTCCCGCGACGGTAGACAGGGGGTGGGTATCAAGACCGAACATCTCAGGATGTAAAGTCAACTCGGTGATATTCCCATCTTTGAGTTCCCAAGCCCAGGTAGGACCCGCACAGCTTATCTCGTCGAGACGTTCTTGTCCGCAGACGACTAGAGCGCGCTCGACGCCTCCGTCACGGAGGGACTTTGCGAATGGAGCTCCGAGTTCTGGTTCTGCGATACCGAGGACCATGCCTCGAGGTCTGGCGGGGTTGATGAGGGGTCCGAGAACGTTGAACATTGTTCGGAAGGGGAGGGCTTTGCGGTAAGGTGCGATAAACGCGAGGGCGGGGTGGTAGTGCGGTGCAAGGATGAAGGTGAATGGGATACGTGGGATGGGCATTGGTGTACCTGGTGTTGGTGCTACAAATAGACAATCTAGAGCTTGTAGAAGGTCTGCGGAACCTGAGGATGATGTCGATGCTCGACTTCCGTGCTAAGGCATTGTAGTGTTATATCTTACGGATCAGTAAAAGTTTTCGAGAGGCTCACTTTTATAACTCGTGCACCAGCACCTGCAGCGACGATTCCAGCAGCTGTACTAACATTGAACAAGTTATATCCATCGCCTCCAGTGCCCACGATATCGACTACGAAATCATTCTCCGTATCCTGCACAGCAGCCTTCAGAGATCGTTCTCTAAGCACTTGCGCTGCAGCTGCCAACGATTCAGGTCGTCTTTCGACGCGATGTATATGTAAAGCGGTCAGGAAAGCACCGATCTGTTCAGGAAGGAGAGCATTTGGTGTGAAGAGGTGTTCAAGAGCGACTCTAAGATCGTCTGAGCTGAAATATTCGGGTTTTTCTACTAATTTTTTGAGGAGAGGTTTGAATGAGTCAGATGTGTTGGCTTGCATGGCTGAAGGAGTTGAAGAAAATATTTATTTGTGACTCAATCGATGAATCCAAATTTGGCAAGCGGTTATCTTTTTTTGGCCTGCAATATTACTTGGTAGATACATATAATCATAGAGCGTCTAACACAGATGTTGGAGGCGTATAGCTTGCTAGCAATTGCCACGAGAACGTTTTGTACGTACGAAAACTTGACCCACCCTGAATACTTTGCTGGTTTCTCCATGGCCTGGCCTGATGACAACTTGATTCGTAGGAAGGAATGATCTAATACAAAGTTTACCGCTCCTTCAATCCAGTTCGTCATCTTCAGGTACGCTATGAGAGTTCCATAGTGTTCATTTCAGCTTTTCTTTTTGTTCTCACATATGAGGATATCACAAATACTTACTGACTCTCCCTTTTTATTGTCTTTTTTATTGATTATTCCGTATGATACCGCCAGGCAAAGCTAGGCGTGTCTAAGAATACAGGAAAGTGCAGATCTTGAATCTCCTCAACTCTATCACAACAATAGACTCGTATATCAGAGTGAAATTCCTCAAGTAACGGCATGTGTACGCACCACTTTGCTTTGTTCGTCATCCACTTGGGGTTGGCGGTAGTGCCTACCCTGGCCGCGACTGTGCGGAATCATACTGACCAGGGAAGAGTATAAAAGCAGTTGATTTCTTGGGTCTTTTCCCCAGACTCAAGTCGTCCGCTCAGTCCTTGACACAAGCCTCTTGCCTTGTACCTCATCCTCTACTACGACTCCAATGGACGCCTTCTTCTCGATCAGCTCCTACTTCTCTGCTGTTCCTTCCGCTAAGGAAGACCACCCAACCAATGTCCCCGCTGATGAAGAGAGTAGCGGCAGTGGCAGCAGCTCTGTCTGCGTAGTGGCTTAAACATGACACATGATCCCATTCGTTCGATGTAAGCGTGATGAAGTTTCTTTGCGAACTCTCCAGGTGCTAATATTCTCGTCAGACTTTTTGATTAACCATTACCGCGCTTTGGGGCGCTTGACGACCGTGATGACGATTGGGATGTGAGGTTGACGACCATGATGATTACATAGGATGCGAGGCTGAGCTGAAGATATGATTAGGGCTGGGAGAGCCACTCGTATGTCCCTAGATGGGATATATTTTATTTACTTCGATATTCTTTGACATTTGTGCCTTCCCCGGGGTTTACTTTGATTTTCGGTTGTATCACAATATATCATGAATTTTGACGTGTCTATCCGTGTGATGTGGGAAGGTAAATCGTCAGTCGTGCTGAACGATACGGTATGGTGGTGAACACAAACCTGCAATATCGGTAGACAATGAGGGAGTAGTGCAGCTTTGGCCCATTAGATGTCACCGAGATTGGAACTTGACGCGTTCCCCATTCAGAGTCAAAGACTAGTACTTGTCAGTAGACAATACTTTCAGCATGAGATGTAGATGGTATCGAGCGTATCGGCTTCTTCAGACATGAGAGATAGCGAGAACATCATGGCATCAAGTAGCGAACCCAGGGAGGCAAAGCAACAGTAATGAAGAGCCAAATTTGGCTGAGAATTGGCGCTACAGATGCCGTGAGAACTTGTACGCTCTTAACCTGGTGAGTTGGCACTTTCAATTTCTTTTCAGTATCTTCGTTGGATATGGCACGTTCTTTTGGACCCAGAGACGTACTGTACATCGCTATTCACGTGGCTCGACAGGTTGACCCCAAGAAATACCTTCCAAAACTCGATTCAGATAACCGTAGTAATACGATTGAACACGCCCATACTCTCGAGCTGTCCGTATCGCTTGATCAAAGTCGATAAGCCTCCAGCTGTACGTCTTCCCGGAAAATGGAGACGGTAGACTCGGTAGACCGCCTTCTTCGGGGCGTAAGACGGAAAGGATGTTCTTCCAGCGCAGATCTTTGTGAAGGACACGACAGTGCGCTAGATCGCTACATGCTGTCTTGATGTCGGCTCTTGTGGTCGTTTCAGTCAGTACTTGAATAGAGAAAAGAAAGGAAAGAAAGGAAGATTTTCACGCACTCTGCACCATCCGGGAGAGGCTCTCCCAGTTTGAGTGGGCCACCGAGTTTCTCGAGAAGCAACACAGACATCGGTCCAAAATCGAAATAGTCAAGTAACCTGTGTAAGAAGAAAAGCGTCCGTTGAGAGATGCGCAAGCAGGAAAAGACAACACCGTGACATTACATACCTCACTTGAAAAAATCCATAACAGCGTGGTATTGCTGAGCCCTGCAAACATCGCAAGTTCTCGTACATAGTCGCTTCTTTCATCAGATCACTAGAACTCGACTGTCTCGCGAGCTTAATCACCATCGGAGGAATTCGATAACCCAGGGCCTCGTTTCCATAAGGGATAGAGCATTCACAGTCGAAAATCATCCCTGTGCCCTCAGATAAAAGTCGCCCCAGGCGGAGGTGTAGAACCAGGTTTGCGGGCGGGGGAAGCTCGAATGGTGGATCGGGATACGGTTCGCAAAAGTCGGAGAAATTCAGCTTTTGGCTTTTTGTATACTCATCATCGAGGACGTCCAGGGCATTAGTGCTTTGACGATGTAAAACAACTGGTATCGTGGGTCCAGTCCATGGTTCGTTAGAGCGAATTTGGCCGGATACGATGATAATGTCAGAGAGCGCATTAATTGGCTATAATGGCGAGCATTGAAGTTGAACTTTGTAATAGTGGAAAACCAGGGAGCTCAGACTCACCAAATAATCAGACATCCTAAACTGTCAGTGGTGGTTGTGTTAAAAGAAAAATGGCCACCACACTTTTTTTCATGATACTTATCATTAGGGTACTTCAGCAACGCCTGGCAAATCTACTCCACAGGCCGGTTCGGAGCAGGAATCAGTTGCCAGAATAACGGTAATTACAGTGTCATGTGCGCTGCCGTGATACTGCCTTTCGAATATGTACTAAAGAACATACAGGACAGACTAATAGGCTTCACGTCTGTACAGGAATGACTTCTGGACATGTCGTGCGTGTAGAGCATAGGATACGAGAGAAGCATCTCTTACAAGAGCGTCTGGAGGATGGTGAAAGGAGGTGGGGCCAAGGCTGGCCAAGGTGAGAACTCATCAAGAAGTTTGGAACGAGTCAAGGGACGGCCAAAACTAAGTGAGTTTCGGACAGGGCAAAACCGTTGCTGAGGTACCCTATTATTATAAGGAATGTGATTGTTGTGGCGAGCGCTAAATGATCAGTCAGGCCTTCACTTGATGCCACCAACACAAATAGATTATAGATACAAGAAGTTTGGCTACGACACAAACGGCTGTACAATGGTAGACAAGATGGAACAATCAGGAGGCTACAGAGAGGAAGTGGGCGTGGTATGAGGTATAACAGATAAGGGGAGAGAGACAGAAAGGGTAAAAAAAAAAGTCCTTTAAAGCATGGCATCGGACCGCCCGTTCGGGAGACTTGAAGACAATACTTGATTAAGTGGTAGAAGGGAAACGAATTAGGGCAGTTTTTAAATGAAGGAGTATAATATCATCCAGAAAAAGCGATATCATGAAAGGGCATTAAAGGCATAGAGAAAGATCATGTGTGGAACCAGCGAATATTGAGACGTGGAGGGAAGGACTACGGCATTACCAATGTCCCCGCTGATGAAGAGAGTAGCGGCAGCGGCAGCAGCTCTGTCTGCGTAGTGGCCTAAACATGCCACATGATCCCATTCGTTCAATGTAAGCCTGATGAAGCTTTGAAGTCTCTTTGCGAACACTCCAGGTGCTGATAATAGATATGCTCGTCAGACTTTTTGATTAACCATTACCGCGCTTTGGGGCGCTTGACGACCGTGATGACGGTTGGGACGTGAGGGTTGACGACCATGATGATTAGGATGCGAGGTTGAGCTGAAAATATGATTAGGGCTGGGAGAGCCACTCCTATGTCCCTAGATGGGATATATTTTATTTACTTCGATATTCTTTGACATTCGTGCCTTCCCCGGGATTTACTTTGATTTTCGGTTGTATCACAATATATCATGAATTTTGACGTGTCTATCGGTGTGACGTGGGAAGGTAAATCGTCAGTCATGCTGAGCGATACGGTATAGTGGTGAACACAAACTTACAATTCCGGTGGACAATGAGGGAGTAGTGCAGCTTTGGCCTATTAGATGTCAACCGGGATTAGAGCTTGGCGCGTTCCCCGTTCCGAGTCAAAGACTAGTACTTGTCAGTAGGCAATAGTTCCAGCATGAGATGTAGGTGGTATCGAGCGTATCGGCTTCTTCAGACATGTGAGATAGCGAGAACATCGTGGCATCAAGTAGCGAACCCAGGGAGGCAAAGCAACAGTGATGAAGAGCCAAAGCTCAGCCAACTGGCGCTACAGACGCCGTGAGAACTTTAATATCCTTAACCTGGTGAGTCATTTTCAATTTCTTTTCAGTATCTTCTTGGTATCTTCGTCAAATAGGGCACGTTCTTTTGGACCTAGAGACTGTACATCGCTATTCCCATGGCTCAACAGGTTGTCCCAAAGTAATGCCTTCCAAAACTCGATTCAGATAACCGTAGTAACACGATTGAACACGCCCATACTCTCTGGCCGTCCGTTTCGCTTGATCAAAGTCGACAAGCCTCCAGCTGTACGTCTTCCCAGAAAACGGAGACGGCAGACTCGGTAGACTGCCTTCTTCGGGGCGTAAGACGGAAAGAATGTTCTCCCAGCGTAGATCTTTGTGAAAGACACGACAGTGCGCTAGATCGCTACATGCTGTCTTGATGTCGGCTCTTGTGGTTGTTTCAGTCAGTTCTTGAATACATAGAGAAAAGAAAAGAAAGGAAGATTTTCCACACACTCTGCACCATCCGGGAGAGGCTCGCCCAGTTTGAGTGGGCTACCGAGTTTCTCGAGAAGTAACACGGACATTGGTCCAAAATCGAAATAGTCAATCAACCTAAGAAGAAAAGCGTCCGTTGAGATATGCGCAAGCAGAAAAAGACAACACATCACATACCTCACTTGAAAAAATCCATAACAGCGTGGTATCGCTGAGCCCTGCAAACATCGCAAGTTCTCGTACATAATCGCTTCTTTCATCAGATCACTAGAACGCGACTGTCTTGCGAGCTTAACCACCATTGGAGGAGTTCGATAACCTAGGACCTCGTTTCCATAAGGGATGGAGCATTCACAATCGAAAATCATCCCTGTACGGCCCTCGGACAATAGCTGCCCCAGGCGGAGGTGTAGAACCAGGTTTGCGGGTGGAGGAAGCTCGAATGGTGGATCGGGATATGGTTCGCAAAAGTCGGAGAAATTCAGCTTTGAGTTTTTTGTATACTCATCATCGAGGACGTCCAGGGCATCAGTGCTTTGACGATGTAAAGCAACTGGTATCGTGGGTCCAGTCCATGGTTCGTTAGAGCGAATTTGGCCGGATACGATGATGATGTCAGAGAGCGCATTGATTGGCTATAATGGCGAGTATTGAAGTTGAATGTAATAGTGGAAAACCTGGGAGCTCAGACTCACCAAATAATCGGACATCCTAAACTGTCAGTGGTGGTTGTGTTGAAAGAGAAATGGCCACCACACTTTTTTTCATGATACTTATCATTATAAGGAATGTGATCCTTGTGGCGAGCGCTAAATGATCAGTGAGGCCTTCATTTGATGCCACCAACACAAATAGATTATAGATTATAGATACAAAAAGTTTGGCTACGACACAAACGGCTGTACAATGGTAAACGGGATGGAACAATCGGAAGGCTACAGAGAGGAAGTGGGCGTGGTATGAGGTATAACAGATAAAGGGAGAGACAGAAAGGGTTAAGACAGTCCTTTAAAGCATTGCATCGCACCACCCGTTCGGGAGACTTGAAGACAATACTTGATTAAGTGGTAGAAGGGAAACGAATTAGGGCAGTTTTTAAATGAAGGAGTATAATATCATCCAATAAAAGCGATATCATGAAAGGGCATTAAAGGCATAGAGAAAGATCATGTGTGGAACCAGCGAATATTGAGACGTGGAGTGGAGGGAAGGACTACGGCATTAGTACTGCCTGGTAACCTGAGGGTGAACCCAATCTTTGCGCACGTACTGAGAATGGAGTGTTAGCATTTCCATACGCATATGTAGAGGGTGGAGCTACCTTGAGACGTTTTTCAGTACTCTCGTACTCATCAAAGCCTTCAACTTCGATTGATTTGCGCTTGATGCTTATAGTGACGGGTGGAAGGAGCTCGTCCTATAAAACATATGAGTGAAATCCTATCCCCAAGTTGTATAGTAGAACGGTAAGACTTACAGGCGTAGCAGGACCAGAAGAGTCAGAAGTCTGAGATGAACTGGAGGACGCTGACGGGGACATGCGACAGTTCTGCAACTTGACAGCTACCTCGTTATTCAAATCAAGATACGAGGTTTCCCAAGATCGGCGAACGTCTGAAGGAACATCCGAGGCCGTACGCTTATGATTCTCCGAGTCAGCATCCCAACGATGAACTTGGAACAAGGTATTGTCTGGGGTGATCGAGAATCGGGAGGTGGGTCCTTGCCGTGGGTTTTGGCCTCGGAGGACGATGGGTACTACAGGTGAAGGGTTGTTGGTGGAACTCGGATTGTCATTGTGAGGTACACAAGCTCGTTGTCGCTGGGACTTGAGAGCAGGTATGACAATCGGAGGAATGACAGGTCGTTCACTGGCAGCGGTCACATAAGGATAACGAAGCTGCAAACCTTGGCCATATCCCGAGTCCCCTTCGAGATCAACGAGCGTCGGACTCGGAGCAGTATCGATGATGGGAAGCGGTTGAACAGAAACCTGCTTCTGAGGGCATTTGACTGCCTTGTAGATATCTACTTTGAGGCCGAGGGCTGCAGCTCGCTTTCGCGCGTGGTGAGTGAGATGCAGAGAGCGACGGATGGACAATGCAGTGGCCTGGTACCGCTGATTCGCGTTTCGGAGGATTAGTCTGAGATTGAAGAGATGGTGAGGCTGCAGACAGTTGTCTGTAGAGGCGGGCATCGTTAGAAGATTAAAAACGAATATAAGACGTAGGACTCTATATATGTCGGTGGCGTATGCAAGCAAAGTTCACGCACTGCGTGAGTGAGAACGACAGAGTAGCAAGGAGCATCCATTTTTGCAGAGTCGAATTTAAAGTATACGAGTGGTGGACCCACAGGAAAAAGCAAGACACGCGAAAAAGACAAAAGACATGGGCGCTAATTTATTATTTCAATTGTTTTTCGTTTCTTGTCCTCAATTAGGACTTGCCTCAGATCTCTTGTCTTCTCCCGAAAGCGGCTATTCACCGGGGACCCACGCTGCTGCCGGACCCTTGTTTTTTTTCGCCAAAACGGAAAAAGCCTGCTTTGACAACAGAATCGAGAATGGCGGGTGCTCACAAGATAGGCGAGTAGAGTGCCTTTTTTTGAGAAAAGGTTACGGAATGCTTACTCGTACTAGGCTCACTCCTGTTCTGTCCAACTTGTGGAACGTTACTTGATTTACCAAAAGACAGTGAAGCAATAGTCACTTGTGAACAATGTGGACACGAAGAACCCGCAAGCTGTAAGTGTCGAGTTACAGCTAGCATCAAGATCTTAATCTTATTCGATTTCAGCATATGAAAATATCCAAGTTACCACTAGATCTCACCCTGACGCCTTTCCATCCGCTTTGAGGCAAAAACGAAAGACACAGACTAAATCGCACGACCAGGGCGATCAGGGTACTTTGGTGCGCAAGGAATCATCCTGAGGCGTACTTTCAACGATTGACTAGCCTCATAGGTGTCCGAGAAATGCCCTTCATGCGGGCACCTACAAGCATTCTCGAAAGAACTACAGGTGCGTATTGTGTCCAACCAAGAGTCATACAGATTTTGATTCTGATTCTTTCCCTGCAGATGCGAAGTGCGGATGAAGGATCTACTATATTTTATACTGTGAGCACGATTTGTTCAGTACCCGTTCTATCCATGCTTGAATTCTCTTTTTCCTTTAGTGCGCGTCTTGCAAACACGGCTGGAAAGTGAACAACTAATCACTGCGTTTCTTGGATCGAGCTACGAACTGTGGCCTCAATTACGCTCTACGGCTCTACACCGTCGTATCTCAATCGCGTCAACACTGTCTGCACCAGGATGTTAACTCATTATGCTCATGTTGAAGTGTATTCCGACATCGCAGGTCAAGTTGAGGCGGGCCGGCGGTGACCGACAGGACGCGGTTACTACGTTACCCTGTTGTATATACTGATCCGTTTGTGTTAAAGTTTGTTTCGCGCATGCTAGCACATATGTAGCTTATCCGACTACATAGCAAAATAGAACGAATCAACTTTCCGATATACCGCAAGAACAACTCAATTATCGCCTCAGAACGCTAACACATACATGGGCATTTTTCTCAGCCATGAATGTGATTTTACAGCTTTTTTGTTTTTTTTTTCTCTTTCTTTCAAAGCAGAGCCAAAAACTCAGAGTCATGCGTGAATATAGCCCTCTTAGGCTCTTACACGCATGTTCTTCGAAGTTCTCGAGCCTTGCACCACGCTGACGCTCGATACTAGCCCATCATTTAGGCAGATCATTCCTTTGTTCCTGTTCTATTCTGGTGAAGGGCTCACGTCGTGTACGATATAGAGTCCATAGATCTGACGCTGAATACGCTGCCATTGCGAAGGAGTATATCGCGGCTTACTGTCACTCTCAGGCTCGATAATACGCGATAAATCCCCGCAGCGGCGTGGCGACGCTTTGGTTGTGGCAAGGGCAAGCATATGAATGCTACCCGACCAAGCCTTTGTTCTTTTAATGCCGAGTCTCGGAGCTTCTACAAACGATACGATACAGACAGCTCCTGTAATACGACGTGTACGGTGTCCTGACTCCTGAAGGATGAAACTCGCTACAGGCGTATAGAGTTCTGTCAGTGTCAATCGTTGACAACAGTTGCCGTCCGTCCGCTCCATTTGTAACGTCAACCACCACCCGGGGCACTTCCAGCCTTTCGAAAGTACAAGGATTGGGATCCAGGAAGAAAGAAGAATTCGTGCGATGCATTGGTGCACCAGAGACTGGAGTAGGGCCGTACAGGGGCTTCTGTGAATTTTTCTGATTCTTGCACAAAGCTAAAGGCGAAAATGTCGGGGTGAGCCTGAGAAGGACAGAGATATTACGAAGCCGTCGTCGGCACAGGGCACTGTGTCGAATGTCTGCCCGAACGCGATGCCCTGAAAGACGTCCTTGTATTTCCTTCCTGTCTTCGAATTCTGTGACCTTGCGTTCCCTGTACCAACTTCATGTCACCCACTTCCTATTACCAGCCACTTCTGAGCTCGCTGCTCATAGATTTCCGATAATTCGCCCTGGACTAGGAAAGCCCGCTGCTTTCGGAGTGGAGATATCCGTTGATATTTGGTGTACTTGAACATTGTGGGTCCATAGTTCCCAGAATTCGAAAGCAATCGGGGACCAATACCCAGGGATGAAATCGGAGTTGACATATGAGGTGCTACTTCGCAAGCTCACTAGGCTGTGTTCGTACACATGATGTTCTAGCTGGTCCTATGTATAATTCAAGACCGGGACGTCGGGTTCAAGTTATGAAGCTTTCTTCCCGGAAAGTATAACGTAGTTCAGGTCTTTGGATGCGTACGGAGTGCTAGGCGAAGCATTAGGTAGATTTGGAACAAGGGGTGAAGTTCCTGAGGTGAGGCGCGGAAAAAGCTTTGGTGAGGTTATGATATGAGAATGAAGCGAGGTCCATAGAGATGCATTCGTAAGAAAGACTGTGATTGGGTAGCAGTAGTCAACGGAACATCGGCGAAGACTTTGAAATGAGCAAGGGCTGCGAAGCTTCAAAGGAGGATAGGCGTCCTTCATCGGAAGTACGTCTGAATCGTCATTGTGAACTTCGAGCGAAACCTCAGCGTCGAGGCTTGGATATGGGTTTATTCGGGAAAGCGGACTAAAGGTTCCATGTATGATAGCCCGAAGATTGCTACGGCTGAACAGGAAGGCCACTGCGGAAATCTTGATATTCCCAGGTGTAATTATGGCTCTAGGCAGATCTCGTTCGCGCAGGTCGACACGTTGTCGCGCTGTCCCTGTATCAATGTGAATTTATGTCGGCGAACAGTGTAAGAAGAAGCCTCACCAGGAAGTCGTTTGAGCCCATCTAGAGAAATTAGGAAAAGTCTTGGAAGGCACAGCTCAACGCCGAGCGGGAGTAGCTATATGCAGCCTTTCACCAGCCTCAGGGAACATATCGAATGTGGAGCGAGACACAAAACCTCAGAGAATTTCGGAAACTTCTTGAGCACACCCTTTTGTATGGAATTCCAAGCGACAGCAAGGCGGGGTATTGAGACTATCTGCTATTGATTAGCCACTACATAGTGGAAAGTAGAACGTTGTAAGCTTCTGGTCGCACCTGTCTTCCAACTTTGCAATTCTTCTGTCCATCCATCGTCTCGCTTCTCAACATTATTTCAGTCCGGCTTGAAACTGTTCAAGTTCAGTTCCCCAAATGATGAAGATGAAGATTGTAAGCGTATCAGAGTTTCATTTCGAGGCGAACATTGTATTTGTCAGCAGACAGTTATTTCAACACCTGGTGTCATTGGCATCGTTCGTCTCCGCGTCGTTAGCCAGAAAAGACTGAGAATATCAAAAGATATCAAAGCGCCTAAAAAGAGACCCAGGAAGCCAAAGCAACGGTGACGAAGAGCCAGATTTGGCCTATAAAAGGCGCTGGCGACACCGTGAGAAACCCCAGTAAACTTAACCGTTAACTACCACCATCTCCCACATTTATAACCCCTAAACACCACTACAACTACATACCAAAATGCCTTTTTTCAAGTTCAAGAACTCGTCAAAAGCATCAAAATCTGGCCTCGTGCCTTCAGGTTCGTCCTCGAACATCTCTGACTACCTCCCTCCGAGTGCCTGTCGTCGAAACTCGTGGACGGATATGTCGTTGGGCGAGTTCCTTGATTTTAAAGTATGGCGAAGTGCCAAGCTTGCAGATGACAAGGTGTGGGAGTACAAGTTGGCGAGACTCGAGGAGATCAATGAGGCGAGAGCTGAGCTTGGGTTAGATGAGTGGGAGTTTCACCCGTTGATGATGAATAAGGCGCTTGTGCATTGGTACGGGGCGAAGATTGTGCATGTTCAGAGGCCTCCGTTTGATGATGGATTTGAGGATGAGTGTGAGCCGTCGTCGACCTCTAACGGAGGTGCTCGTCGTCGTGGAGGGCGTACTGAGACATCCCCGAAAAAGGGGCTTACTGACAAGATTAAGGGGCTAGTTAGTAGGGGAGCGTAAATTCAACAAAAAAAGAAAAAAAAACGTTGCTGGCCTGCTCTGCGTGATGAGTGTTATACGTGAATGTGGTGCGATTGAGGCAAGTTTCCTTCACATCGCCCAGTGCCATATGTCGCTGACCATTATTATTTGAGTGAAACACGTATACGCCAGCCGCCATGAACATCCTTCGACTTTCAAGTTAGATTGTCGGGTACTGCCCTCTCCATGCAGATGAGTCAATTCTTTGCTTTTCGTTGTTTTGTCTGCTCATCTGGCTCTGAGATCGACTGTGGTGAATTACTTCGAATTGGTAAATCATCATCCCTTATTTCCACATAATCCGGCTCATACGAAAGCTCTCTTTTTCTAGGCATCGCCTCTCGGCGGAAACAGTAAGCTACTCAGTATAGTCTATCAACCTACCTTCGAGTCCTTTGGCTGATATCATATTTCTTTAACGACATAGAATTAGAAGCCGGTAATTAGTAAGCCCCTATTTCATCTTGCTATCCTTTGGCTGATGTCGCTGCTCTCCAGGTATAGCTAGTGTTTGACCAGAGATTAGTGAGTAACTACCGTTTATTCCTCCCGTCCTCTGGCTGAAATTGCTACTCGCTTAGGTATGTTCCTTCAGAAATTCACTTCGACTTTCAAGGTCATGAATTAGGGCAAAGTAGAATGGACCTAAAAACGAGGTGAGTACTCAGCTTGTCAAGCGGACATGAAGAAGTAGGCGAATACAGCAAAGCAGCGTGGTCAGCAAGAGCTATTGATGTAATGGGATTGTTGAGCACGGCAGGGCCAGTACTCAACAATTCTATTGCATAGATAACTCTTGCTGACTACGCTGTATTTCGAGTCGAGCTTACTTCTTCATGGTTGCTTGACATGCTTGAGTACTCACCTCATTCTGAGATCCATTTTATTTTACCCTAATTTGTGATCCTGAGGTTTTTTTCTTTCTTTTTCTTTTCTTTTTTTTTATTTTTTGCAATATAACACACTTCTTTCTAGCCTGGTGACCAAGCCCTCTAAGAGGTTTTGACAAGTCAACCACTGGAGGCAGAATCTGATGAGGTTCTGTGTCTGGCAGTTGGCTTTGTCGAAGTCTCTCAGAATGTTTGGTCACCAGTTTAACTTCCTTCTAGCCTGGTGACCGAGTCCTCTAAGAGGTTTCGACGAGTCTACCGCTGGAGGCAGAGTCTGACGAGGTTCTGTGTCTGGCAGTTGACTTTGTCAAAACCTCTCAGGGGGTTTGGTCTCCAGTCTAACTTCCTTCCTTCATATGACGGAAGGAAGTTTTTGCCCTAATTCGCGGTTTTAAAGCTTTTTTATGCCATACAAAACATTTCCTTCTAGCCTGAGAGGCAGAATCTGACGAGATTCTGCGTCTGGCAATTGACTTTGTCGAAACCTCTTAGAGGGATCGGCCGCCGGTCTAACTTCCTTCATTTGATATTACGATAGGTCTTCGAAATTTATACGTACTGTACGTCGTATTCTACTGCTTAACAGGTCCGTAGTAGTAATACAATTTAACAAACCAATACTCTCGGGTTGTCCGAGTCCGTTTCGCTTGATCAGTCAGTTCTTGAAATTTGGATAGAGAAAAGAAAGGAAGTTTAACCTTTCACGCACTCTGTACCATCCGGGGGAGGCTCGCCCAGTTTGAGTAAGCTACTGAGCTTCTCGAGGAGCAACACGGCCGTGACTGGCTATTCAAGAGCCCTTTTAAGTTATTCATAAGCCAGAAACTACGCCCTTGGCAGCCCTCTAGGCGGCTCCTTCATCGGTGGGGAATGGTAAGTCGACATGTATTCAACTTAGTATCCATTTTTTGCTAACACGTCTGCACTTTGTTTTGTAACGCGAAGACTGGTAAGTCCTATCTCTTCATTCGAATACTTTGACTGATATTTGAAACTCTCTACATAGGGGTGAGTCTGCGAACTCATTTTGCTGCGTCGAATATCAACGCATATGATTTGTTGTATATCTCTAGCGCTATTGTGAGCGCCAGTGGCTCGCAACAGTGATAAGGCGAGGCTTAGTTCTCTGCCTCCGTAGTAACGTATGCATTAAGAAGCACCTGCACCTATGGGCTATGGGAGCACAAGAACTTGAGAAGCTTGAAAGGGGAGAGGTAGATAAGATAAACATGGAAATAGATTTCACTCGGGGTTATTCTTAGCATTTCACTTGGGCTGGGTATTGCTGCGCTTCCCGAACTGACACGTATACCTGCTGAACACGGTGTATGCACGAGTTAGACGCGTCAATCGACTGAGGTGCATGAAAGAATGGATTTTGGTATCATTATGGACTGACTGAGATGGTTGAGATGGTTGGTTTGCATGCAGTCCGAGCGTACAACCAGCATGGTGGTAGGATATAGATTGGGATATATCACGTATTTGTATTCCGATAACTGAAAGACAGGACCATGAAGCTGCTTTCTATTCCAGAGAAAGAAGGCCCTCTGTTTTGGTTCTACTGCTAGACGTATACACCGACTGTGCAAAATAGTGCAACGACACCGAATCCGCCGAGGAGACTTGCTGTGAGAGCTATTGGGATTTCTTTTGTGGGGAAGGTGGGTTTTGGGAGACTGTACAGGAAGATAGAGGTGAGTTTCTGTGTAGACCGAGGTGAGATTAGGAGAACTGACGTGGAGAAGTAGAATGCTAGAGCAAAGGTTGAGGCGAGGAGAATGAGAGCGATATATGGAAGGAGTGAGACGCTAATTGTGGGTTGAAATGGTGGCAATGAATTGTAAAGGTCCTACACAGATTATGAGTATAAAATATTAGAAGAAATAAGAAACTTACTGTTATACTATCGTAGTCAGCCATGGTGAGGATAAGCAGCAGTGAGCTGAGCTGCTGACGTAGAGGTCGCCAAACAGGAAACCAAATAAAAGACGGCCCCGTTTTCCACAGCAGCGTACTCTTTCCTCTTTCCTTACCAACCAGTCGCACATTATTCGTGCTTTTTCTCTTATATAAATCCTTCAAACTTTTCTCATTTTCATCGTATGTTTTATTGCCTTTTTATTTCTCTTATTGTAAATTCACCAGTTCTTGTTGATACCTGCGTCGCCAGATGAGCGCCGCCCAGCACCCCATGGTCGTCCAGGCCCAAAACAAGTTTGTCTACTATCATGACCAGCTCGACAAAGAGGTGATCATCTTACACTTGTTTATCCTGTTCAACGGGTTGCTCATTTGTTCCTCTTTCTTTGCGCACGCGTCATTCGTGCTCCAACCGCAGCTCACGAAATATCCCGTCTTGACCAACTTTGAACGGCGAACTCAAATCCCTAAAACATATGCTGTCCTAGGCGGTGGACTCTTCATAGTCTTTTTGCACCTGTTCAATGCTCTCGCCGCACCCGTCTCCAACCTCGTTGGTTGGGCTCTCCCCGCGTATCTCTCCTTCAAGGCTCTCGAATCTCCTTCAAGCGCGGATGACATTCAGTGGTTGACTTACTGGGTTGTTTTCGGGTTCTTCAATTTCCTTGAAAGCTTTGCGCTCCGTGTTATGCTTTACTATCTTCCGTGGTACTTTGCCTTCAAGACCATTTTCATTGTTTGGCTTCAGCTACCCTACTTCCGCGTGAGTTTCTCGTTTTCAACTACATCCCTCTGCATGTAGCAGTAACTCGCTTGGGTGTTTGGAGCCTGGTGCCAACTCACTCGCTTGTTGCCTACCCCCCTGCTCGTTGTCGTGTGCCGGGTTCAATTATATGCTTACGTCATTTCGCTTTTGATTCCATAGGGCGCACAAACCACGTACCACACTCTCCTCAAGCCCGTCCTTGCTAACATCAGCAATAGTGCTGTTGTCAAGCAGGCCGAGGCAGCAGCCAATCCTGACTCTGAGTAAACGTGAAGGTGAAGCTATTGGGTTGTGTGACAGTGGATGATTATGCTGGTTTTTTTTTTCTTTCTGTTCACTACAATACACTTGTTCGGTTTTTTTTCCCTGCTTCACCCATCCACTACCACTGCGACGCGCGAGAAGGAATTCTTTGATATGTTTTTCTTTGAGGCACGTCATAGAAACAATCATTAGTTTCCACGATTTATTTCATTTACTTTTTTCTGCTTACCCTATTTTCCCCTGCCCTCGGTGAGGTGAGGGGGTAGGGTGGGGTTTGTGTCACTGTTTGATGTTGAATGTGTTTACTCCCTCCCGTGACGAACTGGTCAAGTCTCCAAACTACGATATAGCTACGTATGTTTTTTCTTTTTCTTTTCTCTTCGCTTTTCTTCCACTGCTTGTAAAGTCGAGTCCTTGGATGAATGGAACGGATTCATGAAAACCCAATAATGGCTTACAGTGTATTTCCTGACGTAATGTTCTTGGCCAGGGAGGAGTAGGCATGTGAAATCGGCTAGCTATCCAGTGTCGTCTCGTACGCAGGGTCTCGCTGGGCAGCCTAGAGCCCCCTACACTGGCCTACGCGTATAATTCAAAGGTTCAAGTTCAGAGTTATTTGAGATGAGTATGGGCTTGTAAGGACTAGAGAAAAAATTAGTATTTGTGCGGCCGTCTATTGTATGCGTGCAACTTACCCTGCGTGTGTGTGGCGGTTGGCCGCTGGCAGTTGAGTTGCCAGGGCGTGCGCCGTGCGCGTTGCGGCAAGGGACCTCGAAAGCCTGGACTTCCGGATCCTCAGGAATGACTTACTACAGCTCTTCTGAGTCACCGGGACTCTCAGCTCCCTGGGTAAACGGCCTGCGCAAGCAGAAATATAATACATACCGTGGTAGTAGTACTGTACAACAAACGATGATTTCTAAGTATTGATATCTCTGCACAGTACTTAGTGAGAAAAGGTATGTATGTACGGTCTTGTAACTAGTACTAACTGCTGTGATTAAAGTGTGAATTATATACATATATACATCAAAGATAGTCGAGGGAGAGGGAGAGGGAGAGAGATATTGCGAAAGGAAAGTAAAACGATGGAAATCGACTCGGAGGAGGGAATCGTGTACAAAAGGCCTAATAGGCTGGTAGTACTGTAGAATGAACTGTAGAAGCTGAATACAAGTAGACAGAGTCACATTTTCAATACGTACGAATAAAAAATTGGAAGACGAGAGAGAGAAATCAACAAGACAAATCCAGTCAGTGTACAGTCGATTAATTTGGGAGGTAATAATAAAAAGGAAACGGCCAGAAGGAAGGAGGTAGCAGTGGTGCTCAACTCACGACTCTATACCGGTACTATGAACACCAGCTCAGTCGCCCCCAAACCAATCCGTCTCATCGCTCCGTCTCGCAGGAGTATACTTGCTACTCGTACTCCTCCTCCCCCTCGTACTCTCAAACTTGTGTCTAATCTCCGCGTAACCCCTCCGATCGACACGGTGCACGTAGTATGTCCCACCGCCGTTACCCCATGATACTGAGCCGGGGTAGTAAGGTTTTTCAGTGACGTCGAAAATCGCTGACATGTCGTCGACCTAGGTGGACGCAAAACAAAGAATTCGGTAGGTGAGCAAAGCGGATATAACAACAAGGCGTTTTAGTGAGATGAAACGTACATTTCGTTCGGTCACACGAGCGTTTAATCCATTCATAGATGAAACAAAGGGCTTTAGTGATATCACAATAGCGCCTTCTTTTAGATCAAGAAACTTGGGTCGTAAAGCCTCGTTCACTGTAAACATAAAAGATCAGAATAAAATTTGAAAAGCGAAGCAAAATAAAGCCACTCACAGCTCTCCTCGAAAACTTTATTATCCACCAACACCACATCAGCCTTTGGAATCAACTCAGTCACTCTCTGACTCGTTAACATATCTCCTTGCTCAAGCTCCATCTTCCCACAATTAACACCCCACATCCTGCAACGTATCTTGAACTGTTCCACCATCCCCTCCGCCACCTGCGCCGGACCTTCCACCAACTCAACCCCATAACTCGTACACCCAGTCTGAAGCGCAGCTTGCACGACAACATTCCCAACGCCCGATCCGAGATCAAGAAAGATTGAATCTTCCTTGAGCTGCGTGAGAGCTATAATCTCGTGCGTCAGACTAGGCATAAGCTCTCCATACACCTTGCTGCTAAACGCCTCGTATTTCTTTAGCTTGGAAATGTTCGGACCCACGCAGCGCTGGTAGTTCTCCTCGATCATTCTCATGAGAACCTTTGTGGGGAGACCACCTCGGTCAGTCCATGTTTCTACATGGTGTTTGAGCGAGTTTCGCGGCGTGGGAGCGAATGGGTCGGAGGGGAGTTTGGGGTATTTAAGGCTTCGAAGGATTTCGTTGATCGCGTTCATTGACTTGATCAGAAGAGGGCCATCTTTGGTGTGAATTGCGCGCTGAACGGCACGGAGGTAGTTGATGCGGGGGCGTTGCTGATGTTCCTCGGACTCGCTGTCGAGCGACGTTAACGACGATAAAGATGAAGAAGACAGGCGAGAAGATGTAGATGCTCGAGAACTCGGAGGAGATGGTGAGGGTGAGGGTGGGGGAGTCACTGCTTCTGTTAATAGTTCACTAGGGACCGATCCAATAAGCGCTTGCTGCTCAGGTGTTAAATAATCTGTATCGGAAAGGTAAGAACAATGCATCTATCCATGAAATGTGTGGAAGAATGACTTGCATTCTACAATGGTGTACAGGGATTTCTCTAGGTCCAGGATAGGACTGTAATGGTCCTTATCTTTTGGGGCAAGGAGAATAAATCTAAGAACCCGAGGAGTCAGCAAACGATTTGAAAATGCGGATCATGTCTGAAACGCGTTCTGGAATGAGTCCCGTTGGCGAAACTGCCTCTGGCGACACACATACCTTTCAACAGCGCCCGTATTAGGGTATTCCAGCTCTGTGAATGGGTAATCCGTCTCATGAGGCTCGAACGATTTGTCATCTAGGTCGTCGTGGTTATAAAAATCTGAAAGAGAAAGGAATGTCTCAGTCATCGAGACGCGTCCAGAGAATACATGTGACATACATCCTTTATAGGACTTCATAAGTCGCTTAACGACCCATTCAGAGCTCCAGTGCGAAGGACCAGGGTCACCGTCCTCGTCGCAGGCCCATCTTCGTGGAGCCATCGGAGTTGCCGAAGAGGGCGGAAAGAGGGAGGTGGAACGCGACCGACTCGACCTGGACCTATAAATCGGCTCAGGTGAAGGCGCAAGGGTGTTCTGACGACTCGAAGCACGCGAAGGCTTGGTAGAAACGCGTTTACGAGGCTTTTCAGCGCGAGGTTTCTTGACGGGTCGTATTGCCGGAGGTGCCGAGCTGGGCCCTGCTCCTGCATCGGTGCTCTTTCTTTTCTTCTTAGATGGTGGTGGAGTTGTCACCGGAGAAGATAAAGGTGAGGATAAAGGTGAAGATGATACGGAGGATGAACGAGAAGGTATTGAAGCAGGACTTGTCATCGGCTGGGCTGGTTTCTTGGGCACGGGGCGAACATACGTTCTTGTCGTGACGGTGGTGGTCGTTGTCGGTGGCGACGCGCTCGATTTGGAGGATTTAGAGCTGAAAAAGCCCATATCCGTCGAGGCAGATTGCATGGACAACATGGCGGTTGAGTACAAAGGAGTAGGGGACGATGGCTCGGAAGTGGCAGTGCGTTGCATGAAAGAGGCAACACGTGTGAAATTTCAACAATTTCAACAATTGCAAGTGACTCTGAAAAACTTTGAAAACTATTCCACCAAAGAAAACGAAATACAAAGCCGTGTAGCTTCTACTACTACTGTACACATACACTAATCTTATTCCCCAATCACTGAAACTTCTCCTTGTAAATCCATGCCAGTCCAATATCGCTTTGCCCTTGTGCCACCTGTAAGGTAGAAACAATGACATATGACATCAGTTTTTCACGACCACGTACAAAAAAGGTCAGACCGCTCACAGCAGCACGATACCACTTTGCAGCCTCCTTCCTATCTTTCTTGCATCCTTTGCCATTGGCGAGGCAAAAGCCCAGATCATTTTGAGCATCTGCATCCCCAAGCCGTGCAGCAACTCTATAATAACTCTAAGAGGAAGTTGGAGTCGGATTGAGAAAACCGCCGTGAAGTGTGAAAAAACTCACCACAGCCATCTTCTGATCTTTTGGAACCCCCCACCCATGGAAGAAACATTGACCGACTTCGTAGATAGCAAGCACCAATTCGGCCTTCACAGCCCCGTTTGAATCTTTCCCAACCCCTCCACTCATCCTCGCGTTCTCTAAATCGATCACTGCACCCTCCGCTGCCTTTCTCAGCCATTTAAATCCACCCTTTTCATCCTTCGTGCACCCCCATCCGTGTCGCAGCGTCAGACCCCACATCAACATACCCACCCCACACCCACCATCTACCTTTGCGCTCTTCTCAAAACACACAGCCGACTCCTGCAGGCGATTGGCTTCATGGTGAGTTATCCCGAGTTGGAGATATTCCTGAGCTTTACTTTGGACTTCGGGCGTTGGATCTTCGGCTGACCGACTTAACGGTGACTTTGACCCCGACCTCGATCCCGCAGGTGAATCTAACTTGAAATTACCCGACCCGTTGGGCGAAGCGCTGTCTAGTTGATAGAAAGAATAGTTGTCCGAGTATAGACTAGTTGGAGACTCTGCGTGTAGAGATGGAGGTCTTCGCGGTAGCAAGACTTCATTTGATTGCGAAAACTGAGAAGTTGACGAGGGGGTCGAAAGACCGGCAGAAGTATTGATAGGCACAGGAGGGTGTGCGTTATAGGGCGACCGAGACCTTGAAGATAACGGAGAGGGCGAAGGAGATACTGATCGTGACGTAGATGGCGAGAGGGATGCGGAAGGTGGTAGGGACCTGGACGGTGAACCACTACTACTACTGTAATTACCATGAGAATAAGATGATTCACCAGGTGTAGAAGGGGGTCTACCCAGACCCAGTGACTCAGCAGCACCAGCAAAATTATGTCTCGACATACTTTGTCCAGGCGACAAAGGAGACGTACTCCCATTAGAAATGGGACTGCCGCTGTGCCCGAAATACCCAGACTGATTCCGCAGCTGTGAATCAGGAGTTTCGGGACTGAGGGGTGAAGGTGTTCGTGCAAATGTGGATCTATTGCCACTGGGACTGAATGACGATGTAGACGGGGAAGGGGACATGCCATTCTGTCGCCTACTGGCATTTCTTTGCAGCACTTTCTGCTTACTATCGTAGTTCAACACCGAAGCTTCCAGTACCGGTGCTGCACTCGACTTGGGTCTCCCAGAGGGGCGCGAGTAGTTCACGGAGTTAGAGCGAGAGTAAGTTGCGTCGGGGTCATCAGGCGCATCAGACACGGCTCGCACTGGCCTCGAAAAGTTAGATACGGATCCTGCAGGCCGCAAAATAGGTGCTTTGCCTGCACTGCGTGGTGCAGCGTCATCGTACTCGGCAGCGGTGACGACTACGGTCGGGACAGGAGATATGGGTGTCTCGGGGGTGGTCGGTGTTGGAGGTGCATCGGAGGTTGAGAAGGGATCGTTTGACGCGGTAGCAAGAATTTGATTGGCATTTGGACTATGGCTTATCCGGGCCCCTCGAGAGGTCGACTGCCATGAATCTCTCAACGCAGTATCTGTCGAATAGACACTATCCGCATCGTAATATTGATACCTCTCTTCTTCCTGTCTCGTGTAGAGTTTCACCAGATTCGAGTGTCTCGAGTCTATCGAATCTCTATTCAATGCTTCCCGCGGATCGAAATCCATCTCGATGAACGAGTTGTCAACGAACGAGCTATCATCTGCGGATATACCAGTAGCACTGGAAGCGGCTCGAAAATGACCGTGCAGAAGTGGGGAAGGTGGCACAGGTTGTTGGGGTTGAGCATATGAGTTAGGGTATCTTTGGCCGTACGACGGCTTCGAATTGGGAGTTGAATTAGGAGAGGAGTTGTAAGACGAATCCAACGTAAGATTAGAGTTCGAGTTATTCGGAGAGGAACCTGGCGTAGAACGAGAAGCAGCCAACGATTGATTATACCTCTTTGACGACGTCCGTCTTACCAACGTCTCAAGCGGAGACGATGGTTGAAATTGGAAAGCAGAAGGGGCCCTGTTTGAGAACTTGGGCTGGTCAGGCTGTCTGTGCAAAGGTTCAGCCATCATAGTTGGCAACTCTGCTAGTTCTGGTATTTAGCTGAAGGGAAAGGGATAGGCGTAAATTGCCCGAAGCAGCGGCGAAGCTGAGAAAACCGAGACAGAAAAAAAAGAAACCGAAGAAAGAATGGGTCAGAAAGGAGTGTCTTGGGCCCTGCCTGCCAACAGAAAAGAGGGATATGTGTGGTATGAGCGACAATTCCTGTCAGTGCATGCGCAGTTGAGATACAGATTAAGAGTGGCAATTTGCTCGGGGCGTCCACATAAGAGCTATTTACATACTTGATACATACGCGGTCAAATCACAAATCCTATCTATGGTAACGGGATCCACGGTTGTACTTGGCATCTCCATCATTGTCTCAGCATATAGACAATTATACAATACAGGCCACGAAAAGTACAACTCATACACGCGTCTATATACCCACTCGTCTTCTAGGTGTCTGCGTAACTCTAGCTCCAGCGCCAATCCCAGAATGACGTGGGGTGCCAGGGACAATGATCTTCGAGCTACCACTACTCGTCTTGACGGCCAGCTCTGCCTCAGCCGCTTTCTTCGCAGACCTGTCATTGACCCTTGAGATATACATCAAAAGTTGGATTAGAAACACAACTCACTCTTCCCGTTGTCTAGCCATTTCTGTCTCCAGTTCTGCCCGTTTGGAAAATTCCCGGTCAGCCGTCCGTCGATTACCCCGTTCGTCAAAGTTCTTCTCCTTGACCGAGTAAAAGACTGATCCAAGTTCAGCTGAGTACAAGGATATCAGCTCAACATTCAGCACGACCAACAGTTAGTTGAGCACATACCTAACCAATAAGCATCAATGGCAGTGACTTGTGTCATATATTCCTTCGATGTTAATATCAGTTCATGATAGATCACATAGGAAGGCGTGTCTAGAGCGAATACGTTAAATCAGTTACTCGGATCAGAATATTCATGGAGGTGAGCACGTACATCCTAGCCCATACAATGCACTCGTAGGATGCAGATGTGTCGGAAGACCCGACCGGATATTGACGAACTCGCCAATACCCTTCACCCTCGCAGCTTGATGAAAGTAACCGGCAGTAATCGCTTTCCTGTTCATAGCACCGACAAATAGATGATCAGTCAACTCATATCCTCTTTCACCGACTTCCCCGCCCCACTCACCTGATGATATCAAAATCAGTACCAGCGGATATGATCTCCATCTTTTGGAACTTCATGATGTCCTCCAGCTGCGCTCTCACCTCCCTCGCCTTCCGCAACAGTTTCGGATGCAAGAAATGCCTCATTGCCCACTCATCTCTGAACCCATGACTCTTCCACTGATTGAACACGTTCAGAAGTGTCAAATGGTCGCTCTCTGGTACATTGAACTTTTCCCTCGCTGCATCCGCCTCCTCCATCCGCTCTTTCGGGCGGTAGAAGACACTCGGCACTGAGAGCATGGATACGATGGTAAGCATCTCAGAAGAGCACTTGTAGTCGACCGAGGCGATGAGCATCTTTGCCATCGAGGGTTCCATGGGAAACTCGGACATCTTTCGCCCCACAGGGGTAAGATCACCGACGTTATCTAGGGCACCAAGAACCCAAAGCTGGTACATCGAATTCAGGATATTAGCCTAGAGGACGGAGCAGTCAGATTGAGCTCACTAAGAAGGAAACTGTTCAACAAACCTGGGGTGGAGGATCCATAAAGTCGAACTCCAAAAGATTCTTCACACCAAGAGACTTGAGAAGCAGTACAGTGTTAGCCAGATTCGTCCGTTGTATTTCAGGAATCGTGTTTTCGAACAATTCATTGCGGAAAGCCATTTCTGTATAGAGTCGGTAACAGAAACTACAGGACGGGTCAGACATCAGACTTGATCCACATTAGTCCATGGAATAGACGCACCCGCTTCCAGTACGACCGGCTCTACCCGTCCGCTGACCAGCATTTGCTTGGCTAATGGGCGTAATCTGCAGGGCATCCATACCAACTTTGGGATTGTAGACTTTTAGTTTGGAGTACCCAGCATCCACGACGTAGAGTATACCATCAACTAACCACCAGTCATGAAATATCAGAACATCGACTACCCTGAAATAGAGCAAAATACTTACCAGTCAAAGAAGTCTCTGCAATATTCGTAGCCACGATAACCTTGCGCCGCCCGTCGCTAGTAGCCTCAAAAATTTTGGCTTGCAAATCGGCAGGCATCTGCGAATAGATGGGTAGTACTGCTAAAGGTGGTGGTTCATCCAGCTGGTCAAGACGTTCTATGGCAATGAGATTAGAGCAAACTCATATGAAGGTAGATGAAAATCTCACCTTGTACAACCTGGCATGTAATCTCAATATCCTCCTGCCCCGTCATGAACACCAATATATCGCCAGGTGGAAGTGACAGATGAATCTGCAGTACTTGTTTAACGGCACTGTCGACATAGTCTTCACAAGGAGACTTGGAATGGAAAATCTCCACAGGGAAGGTTCTCCCAGGAATTGTGAAAGTCGGAGCATTACCGTAGAACTTCGAGAACTGCGTACAATGAATAAGCGAAACGAGATATTTGACTAGATAACGAATTAGGGTACCTTTTCGGCATTCATGGTAGCGGAAGTGACAACGAGCTTCAAATCTCTTCGTCGTGACAGGACTGGTCATAGGATGTGAGCTGCTGGCATTAAAGGATGGCACGGTGAACTGAGGACTTACTCTTACGCAGAAGACCCATAAGTACATCCGTACTCAAAGACCGTTCATGAGCTTCGTCCAAGATAATAACACTGTACCGATCCAAGTCTCCTTCGTTCAGAGATTCTCGCAGTAGGACACCATCAGTCATATCTAGATGGCACTGTCAGTCTTCTAAAGACTAGAAATCAAGCAATAGTCACATTTGATTTTGGTTTCTGCTGATGTACAATCTTCAAAACGAATTGCGTAGCCCACAGTCGTTCCCAGCTTACACTGTATATGAATGCATTTAGAATTTCAGGACCAACAGTAATTCAGCGCAAACACTTGCCTCCATTTCTTCACTGACACGCTTTGCCACGGACATAGCAGCCACACGTCGAGGTTGTGTACAACCAACTATGCCATGCTGACAGTACCCGTCCTCGTACAAGAACTGTGCAAGCTGTGTGGTCTTTCCAGAACCTGTTTCTCCAACGACAATGACCACTGAATAAAACCAACCGACTTGAGCATCTTGTCCTTGATCCAAAGCATTTAGAAGACATACCTTGATTATCTCTTAGAGTCTTCATCAGATCCTCGCGACATGCAAAGGCCGGAAGATACTCCCTCTGCTCCTTTAGCGTCCTGCTTCTCGCAAAGGCACTAACACCAGAAGAAGCTTTCAAATGTGTAGCAAACTTCGAGTCGCCTTTATAATTCTCCTTCTCGCCTTTTTCTTTAGCTTCCTTCTCCTGACGTTCGGCCTCCGCTATATACAAAATAGCAAAAGAACACAAGGACTAACGTGAATGTGCAACTCCGAAAATAACAAGAAACGCGGAAAGGAAAAATGGCGCACCTTCAGCTTCTGCCTCCTCGTCCTTCACACCCATGATATTGCCCAAAGATGTTCCGCCCAGTGCAGCAAGTTTTGCTGCAGCTTTGGCACGCTCTGCTTGTTCTCTTTTCTCCTTAACGAGAGCACTCCCTTTCTTTGAAAATATAGCCATGTCGCTACCAGGGTCTCGAATGGGGTTGATGGGATCGAGTTGTTTAGTGAAGACCGTTCGTCCGTCAAGAAAGGGTGGTTTGAGGTCGTGTACCATTACATGAACTGTAGACTCTGATTCGTCCTCAAAGTCCAAGTCTACGGTCTTCCGTGTAGCGACACCAGACGTGAGCATTCGGTTTGCTTCCCAAAGGTCATTGTCCGCGTTCTAGGAAAGGGTGTCATTAAAAATGATATAATATGAATGAACTAGACGTACGTATTGTGCTTGTCTGGCAGATATTTTTTTCTACAATGAAACCACTTCAGCACGCGATGAAACAGCACGAAGAAAAAGAAAGTCATACCGTCTGTTTCTTGGCAATCTCCGCATCTTTAATGATACTCAAATCCTCATACTGAGCCAACGGATTGTAATCATCGTCTCCTGCTAAATTACCATCCTCCGCTCCAGTGTACCAATCCCTGTCCAGCCGCACCTGCTCCTCCTCCCACTCTCTCGCATCAACAGCGAACGCTCCGCCCTCGTCATCAGGGCTCCCGCCTCTGGCTGCCCGCGGCGTCGGAGCGTCCCAGCCCCTGTTCTTAGCTCCTCCCCAGCCTGATCCATCATCTCCTCGTGGGTTTCTAGGCGTCGAGTCCCATCCTACGTTCGGCACCCGGACACTCGGTGCATCACCAGAATCACCTCGTACTGAACGCGGAGTCGAATCCCAGCCATTTCTCCCTCGATCTCGTTCCCTTTCATAGTCACGTCTTCCGCCCCACCCTCTATCGCGGTCGCGGTTGGAACGCCGCTGGAATTCGCCAAGGCCTTTTGGTGCGTCGTCTCGCTGCTCGCGAGCAGCTGTGATTCCCTCTGACAAGAAAATGTTGAGAAAAAACAAGGAATTCGAGATCGAGTGGACTGACCTCTTTGCCTTTCCCTATTTCTACGATGCTCCTCCAGCCGCCTCCGTCCAACCTCGGAAAGACCACCAGGATGGGAGGGCGTTTCTTCACCCCTTTGTCGGATATTATGATTCCTCACGGGCAGGCTGGGGACTAAATGTATTGTTAGTCCCGAGCTGATATAATTCATCGAAAGAGTACACACCTTTGAAGACGGGCTCGTTGCCGTCATCAAGCTTAGGCCTCTTCCTGCTACCTTCAGAATCTCCATTCAGCGCATTAGCAGCTCTCTTCTCCTTTGCAAGCCTATCAAGTCCGAGCACTGATGTCCGGGGAGTAGGTGGTTCAAGTGGTTTGGCTGGTTTCTTGAAAGTATGTTGCTGATGCGGAGTTCAGCAAGACAGTCCCAATAAAACAAGAAAGTTGGCGTACCAAGTCAGACCGTACTAGCCCACCCTGTCGAATAGTTTCCGGCTGCAGCACGTCACTGTCATGTACTGTAATCCCAGCTACAGGCTGAGGCGCTATACCCGTTTTCTCCTGCTTCTCATGGAACAGTATTTCGGAATGTATCTCGGCTAAGAATGAGTCTTTGAACTTGCCAAACGCTTTCGCAGCTGTGAAATCAATGTCAGACTATTGCTTTGGTCGCGATTCACAATATATTACGACTAACCGTTTATGAAGCCATCTAACGTGTTAGTTTTTGCGATGTCCGTGACTCTTTGTGCCAGGAGATCATTCGGATTGACTATGTTGAGAGCCCTGGAGAGTTTTATAGCGAGATGGTGATTGAAATCCTCTCCCTCGGCCATAAGTAGATGGTAGTAGAGAGTGAAATATTTTGTGCCGAAAAAGGAAGTCAGCCTTCCAAGTTCAATAATCCTCAGGAGCTGGGCTTCTGAGTCAATAATGGGTGAAAGCCATGTTTACAGGTCTCGAAATGTACTTAATATATAT
The DNA here is from genome assembly GCA_003987895.1 of Neonothopanus nambi. Lineage (NCBI taxonomy): Eukaryota > Fungi > Basidiomycota > Agaricomycetes > Agaricales > Omphalotaceae > Neonothopanus > Neonothopanus nambi. Next base: position 10,287 of record RCHF01002990.1, on the reverse strand, counting down.
CTTTGTAAACGTCCATCGTTATTACCTCTGTATATAAGTTCTATGTCTTTTCACCACTAAGGTACATGCAATCGCTCGAGACCCATATGCTCGCATCCAAATTATAAGGACCAAATCCCCAATCAATCCGATGGTGGTACATACGGCACAACCAGCATCTTGCTGAACTCTTTCAGCTTCTCTGGTCCACGGACTTCCTCCGTTAGCAAAGGCAGTTTCACAATATGGAAGAACTCGTCGTAGAGCTCGTGTGCTTCCCCAAGGTACTTCTGCTGCATCTTCTGTCGCACTTGACAATGTTCGCAATTAGAATCTGCATCCGAGTGAGCAAAACAAGTTCAGATACTCAGAAAAGCGAGGTACATACTCTTCTTAGGGAAGAGAAGCTGGTTGACGACAATGTTATGCGTATCAATCTCGTAGGAGGTTAATTCTTGAACCAATCGTTCGGTTTCGTATAGGGAAAGGAATTCGGAGATGCAGACACAAACGAATGTTGTCTTTTCCTGAATATGCGTTATCGTTGAGATTTACGTCCATCGAAATAGTCAAAAAAAAATTCAGATGGCCTTACTGGGTCCTTAAACTGTGTGTTAACTTCTGTAATGACAGCTCTCATCGACTCGAGCTTGGCGAACATGTCTTCCTGGGATCCGGCTTCGCCACCCATCATGCTAGACATCTAGAGAAGAGGTCAGATCTGGTACACACCCGAATTCCGAGCAGCCCGCATACTTGGCTAATCATAGGGCCAAATCGAGACCCTAGAGAGCTCAGTTTACCGAGCGCTTTCTCGAGGACGGTGGGGAAGGACAGGAAACGTAATGTATGTCCTGTCGGTGCAGTATCAAAGACAATGACAGAGTATTCCATGGACTTGACGTGCCTAAGAACAAATAAGGACCAGGACTGAATGCTGCTCAAGTCGCGACTCACTTCATGATTTCAGCAAAGCTCATTGCTTCGTCCACACCAGGTATTGCGAAAGCAAGATCCTGCATCATGGAGCCCATCATGCCATTAGAGTCCGCTGTAAGACTGCTTAGCACAAGATTCTGTTCAAACAGGGAAAGTACAGCGACTTGCATTGCTCAACCATTTCCTGAATGGCACTTGTAGGGTCGATCTCCATAGCAAACAGATTGTCAAATCCATTGACTTTGGTAGCATCCTTGGAGAACTTCTGACCAAAAGCATCGGACAAGTTGTGTGCAGGATCGGTCGACTACCCCAAAGGAACCATCAGCTGAGCGCAGTCTACGCATTCAGGAGCGCGTACAATCAATAGAACCGATTTTCGGCACTTGGCAAGCTGAATGGCAAGAGAGCAAGATGTCGTTGTTTTCCCTGAATATCAAGGAATCGTTAGCTTAGTATCAACAGAGTATAACGCGTGCAGGACTCACCAACACCACCCTTTCCACCTGGAAAACGTAACGCCGAGTGGTGAGCATACGACTAAACTATTGTATGAAAAGAACATGCCACAGAAAATCCACTTTAGAGTAGTCTGATCAAGAACATTCTGTAGCGTCGGGGGAAATGCAGTGGATCCCATTGAGATGTGAAAGTAGAAGGCAGTAGCGCTGCAGCTTTGACGGTCGACGTGTTTGTTTGCCTCGTTCTTCCTTCTCAAACTTTCCACCTTATCCAAGAATTTTCTCGTTCATTCTGTCCCATCATGGCCGAAAAAATAAACTTCAGAGGTAGATACCTCTATCTATCATCTACACACAAAATTTAATCCTTTTGTAGCTTTACTTATAGCTAACGAGCAGCGAAGCGCGTATGGACTGCGATACCATGACTATGAACGATACAGGTCCTTGCATTTTATCCGAGCCTCAAGGCAAATGATATTGACTAAAAGAAAAACACAGAAAGCATTGTGGAAACAGAACCCATCGCTTGAGATCCACTCTCAAGACGACGCACGGAAAAGGACGTGATTTCAAGAAACTTCCACCTTTGAATCCCGATACATTAAAGGATGGACAGTACGTGGATCACCACTTTTTTACTCGAACTGTGTAACTTATCATCTATTTAGTCTTCAGCTGTTGTTATTGGAAGCTGAACGAGCTTGGGCATATTCCCAAGACCTCATATCTCTCGCCCTTCGACCCGCGAACTCTGACAATGCTAGCTCAATCCGACACCACGCGACAGGACGATTCCGTCGTAGCGTTAACTGGGCAACACAGCTGCTCTCGCATTGTCAAGCTCTATACAAATCCTCCCGCCTTTCCGCTGGCAATCTCCTCGAAGTTACGATTTACACCCTCATTCTTAACGGTCGTTTCCTTCGGTACCGGGATGAATTCGAGGATGCCTTAATGCAGCTTAGCGTCGCACGCAGTTTACTTGATGAACTAGCCAACAATGCTCCCACCAGTCGTGATCAAGCTCTCGCAACTCTGTTCTCTGATGAGATTGGTCCTGAGGTTAGGTACTGCGCACACGAGCTGGGAAGGGTCAAAGCATATGATATCGACGGAATAGTTGCCGAGGTTTCTCAAAAACATAAGAATGAACTGGTGGAAGGATGTGATGAGGTATTAGCGAAATTCAAGGAGGAGATCGCTGCTGGGAAAGGAGAAGTACTGCAGAAACTGGAGACACTCATGTGGGAGGGCGAGCCTATCCCCGTGCGGAACCCTGAGCTAGTAGACGTGTTGCTCAAGGTACAGCAAGCTGAGAAGAAGCTCCAAAGTACTTCGAGTGACACGAAGCCGATCAAGGGCAATAGTGGCAAGAAGGGTGTTGCGGCATATGATGCCATCTTGCTCGCGCTAAGCGATGCAGAAGAAGTGGCCAGGAAGTTATCAGAAGCGCAACAGGTACTTCACATTAATCTTTGCATAGACCTTTTCATTAATACAACCTTTACAGTCGTCCGGCAGCGCCAATGCTAGCGTGGCTAGCGGATCCAGAGACATTCAATTCGTTCATACCTATATAGTATACCAGCTACTCTCACGGCGCATTCAGCGTGACTTGCTCCTTGTGTCGGCTCTGGTTTCTCAAGCACAGGCATCGGCACCCTCATCCCGTTCTGCCAAGTCACGTACAGACTCTCAAGTCGACAGCAGACTTTTCCCCGCGGTGGTGAAGCTTCTTGACACGATACTGCAAAGTCTCAACCAGATGCGCACCTTAAGTATTGTCGATGACAGTCCGGATTTAACATCGGCGGTTGACGCGAGGATATCTTATACGAAAGCGCGGAGGTGAGCTTGGATCCACTCCTTGCGTATTTCGCCTTTTACTGACTGTATATTAAGATGCCTTGACTTGGCTCGTTGCTATGTCCCTGTCAAGAAGTACGCTGAAGCTCTCACTCTCCTGCAGCATGCTTCCATTCATATTCGTGAGACCAAGCACGCCCTCTCACTTTCCTCTGCCGACGTCATCTCATCCTCCTCCTCGCCCTTCTACCCCCTATCATCTACCGATCTCACCAACCTAGAATCATCCGTCAACACCATCAACCTCGAATACAAACGCGAGTGGTTCGCCTTCAACGGCGGGTCCCCCGACACGAGCGAGGAAGTACGGAATAAATACAAGAAACCCCTTTTCTTCAATATTGCATTGAATTATGTGGAGTTGGACATGGACAGGCTGCAGGCGAGAGCTGGGAGAGCACCTGCACCTGCACCTCCGCCTGCACAGGCTTCTGTGAAGCAAGCACCTCAGCAGCCTGTCAAGTCTGTTGTTAGCAGGTCGGCAATTGAGCAGGAGTCGAGGAGTGTTACACCGGAACCTGAAGCGCCTGCACCTGCGAGAGGTGGTTTGAGCAGTCTGTTAGGTGGATGGTGGGGCAGGAGTTGAATGATAAAAAGAGTGCTTTTGGTGTATATATACACACAGAAAAATTATTCATTTCATTTATCTGGATCAGTATTTATGTATAGAAGGCTAGGGTAGATGATTGTCAAGCAAGACGATGAGACGACGAAATATGTCCGAGTATACAACAACACATAGAATGGCAAACAAGAAGATAGATTATGCTAAGAACTGGAAAAATGAAATGTTAGCGCTTCAGCAACCACTTCACAGGACTATGTAGTTAAATTTACCTTTTCAGCCTCCGCCTCCGACACATCCGACATACCACCCTGCTTCTTCGCCTCTTTGTCACTAATCAGGCTCATCTCACGACCGACACCCACCACTTCTGACCAAAACTCTTCGTTACCAGGGTTTCCATCGTTACATCGAGCTTTGAATCTCGGTAGAAAGCTGAAGCATATTATTTTCGCTCATCAGCAATCTCAGTAAGCTTCAAGTCGAGTACACTCACGCATTCCAAGCTTCAACCTCGTCCTCCTTCAAACATGTTTCCCTCAACTCTCTCAAACACTCCATCATCTCCTTCGACCTCCTACTTGCAAACGGCGCCATGACTACCTCCTCGATAACATGACACATATCCTCCACGGCTTTGCTCACCACGTCCCCGCGCTCGAGATTTTTCTTGAAATCTTTAAGAGGATTGGTGCGTCCGATAAGCCGATCCGGATCACGCTGTGGGTCGACGTCGACATCCATTGCATCGTCATTGGGAGATAATGAACGAGCGGGTGTCGGAAGTGGGTGAGCTTTCTTAGGAGGGCCCTGTTTATCGAGCAGGAGACCTTCTTCCTCGTCTTCATCTTCTGTGACACTGTCTTCATCATCCTTCGCACTCTCTTTCGCTTTGGTAGAGGAAGTCGAAGATTCGGCAGTGATATCAAGCTGGGACTGGGACTGCGCGCGCTTGGACACCGGCTTTCGATCAAGTAGTAATGGTTCATTGGTGTCATCCTTTGCGTGCTCATGTCCCTCCTTTTGTGTTCTCTTGGCTGCTTTCGGAACTGAAAACAGAGTATGCTCAGATAACTGAATTGACCTAAATCAAGTGGCTTACCTTGTTTGACTTTCATAGCCTTGATCAGCTCCTCCACCGCTTCTTTTGCATACTTGGTCACCCTCTTCGGGGGGTTGAAGTACTTGGTAAGTTCCGGATGAGGTGGTGGAAGAGGATAGGTTGCAAGGTCAGGCACCACGGCGCAGTGAAACATAGCTTGCTTTAGGCGGTGTAGAGCAGGATTGTATGAGTCCCGCGGGTCAAACCAGGGCCCGCGTTTTCTAGGCTCAACTGCTGAGAAAAACAGGATGGAGAAGGAACACACATGGATGCTCACCCTGTCTCCTCATCTTTCTCCCCGGCCTGCATTAGATCCATAGCATCTACAAATTCGTCCATCGCTTGCTGTTGTTCTTTTGTGGGGAGGTACGGATGTTCAGTGAGAACCTCGCCTTTCTTGTTCACTAGCGTGTCTAGGGACGCAAACGTGTATTTACGAACGTCGTCTGCGAATGGCATCTGCAATAACAAGATAAGACAAGAGAAGAGGATAGAGGTGATAAAAACCTACCTGTGCCCAAAGCAAACATTGTACCTTCTCAAACAGCACAGGGTACATAATGCCCATTTTTGGGTCCATACCATCTTTAGTGACCCAACGCCCTATCGCCATGACTCCTTTCTCATACATCGCTTGTACAATAGAAGAGAGCGCACACTGTGAGCTAGCATGCCCAGGGTCACCCCAAATATATTGGATCTCGCCCATAGAGTAATCACGGCGAAACTGAGGTGTAAAGCATTAGTATCAGCATAAAAAGGTAAGAGCGAGTATAGACAGACTAATTTCTTGTCAAAGAATCCACAGATGTCGATCCCTTTCTTTGTCGGAAGCCTCGGGAATTGTCCATCTGGACAGGGTGCGTAGGACGTGCCATACTTGAAACCTCGTATGAGTTCTTCCTTGTCTACCTGCTCCATACTATCCTTTTTTTCTTCGGCTGCATCATTCATATTGACATCCGGGTCTTCCTCCTTTATCTCTTCGTCTTCCTCATCGTCCTTGTCCTTCATATCAACGTAATAAGATGAACGTGCCTTGAGCTGGGCATACACAATATCCTTCTCATCCTCAGTCAAGCCCAACCTGCGTTCCCGTTCTTCCTCATCCGCTGTTTTGGGTCTTAATGCAAACTTTTTAAATGCTTTTGGACGAGTGATTGCAGTACATTTGCTTGATTTGATAAGAATCTCGAGGGCTTCGTCTGGGCGTGTCTCACAGTCACCCAGGCGGAGTACATTGCTCATGAGTACGGATTTGGTGACCTTGAGTTCGGGCAGGGCAACAGACATGAGTGCGTATTCAAGGTTGCCTATGTTCGAATCATTGACTGCATCAGTCAATGTCTTGAAGAACTTCTCGTTCGTACGCTAAAGAAAGGAATTTGGGGTCAATGACACGAAAACAAGCATTCTGGAGTATGATCACCTTGATCTCGGGTTTGTCTTCTTGCTCAAAGGGTAGGTTTTCATCATCAAAATCAACACCAACAACGGTGAATGAGACATTGAGCGCGTTCATCTTTTCTGCAATCGCTTCCCAGTCTTCTAATTCAATAGGGCCTTCCCCGTCAGTGACGAGGATGATTTTGCGTGACCATGTCTTCTTATTGCCGATGTCATCGTCCTGGGTTTGAATGCCGACAATGAGAGCGTCAATAGCTGGGAAGGAAGATAAACGCAGTGTTGTGTTAAGTAAGCGGTACAGTGCTTACGGTCGCCATATAGAGAAGAAGCTTCGAGTTCGTCGAGTTTGGTTAGAGTGGCGGCAGTGGGAGTCGCAATAGGGATGTATTCAGAGACATTTTCGTAACCACCACTCTGCTTGTTAATGATGTTCTTGGTATCTAACAAGCTTATACAGTAAGCACGTAGAGCACCACCAAGAACGCGTACCTTCGGAGCCAAATATAATTACACCGCACTTCTCAGTTTTGCGTCCACTATAGATCTATGCGAAAGGAAACCATTCATACACGCTCTACGACAAGAACTTATGATTCCAGTACCAATTCTTGAATCTTCAGTTTCACATATTGCAGCGCATATTCGAGATGAGTGATTTCAGCCGTGCGTTCTTCACCATCGGGACCTTCGGGGAGCACGACTTCACGCATTGCCCCCATGGACTTGGAAACGTCCAAGAGGAACAAAGTGACAGTATACTAAGCATATTTCATTGATAAGAGTCTGAAATAGAATGAGATATACGCACTCCTGCACGCTCAGCGGGCATGATGATGATGAGAGTCAAAGAGTGAGTCGCGTCGGACGCGGCGTCCAGTGCCTGATTGGACCACGTGATCCCGGTAGGTACATAGCCACAGATTTCCCAGGCGACGGACACTACTTGGTCTAGAGCAATTATACCGCAGCCAGAGTTTTAGCAATGCCTCCTCCACACTACGATTTCCTCATCAAGGTCAGCACAGATACACTGTTTATAGTCTCTTTTAATTGAGTATTTGCTATTCAGCTCCTGCTCATCGGCGACTCCGGTTAGTAGCAGCAAATATCATGCGTCTGCTCGTGTTCAATTCAATCCTCAGGTGTTGGCAAATCCTGCCTCCTTTTACGATTCTGTGACGATGCCTGGACGCCTTCTTTCATTACGACCATTGGAATAGATTTCAAGATTCGGACTATCGAGCTCGATGGCAAGCGAATCAAGCTGCAAATTGTCTGTTGCTCAACTCTACATGCCACTTCACGCTGATGCTGACCTGCCTGCTATGAAACCTTGGGTTATATAGTGGGATACTGCAGGTCAAGAACGTTTCCGGACTATAACGACAGCATACTATCGCGGAGCTATGGGGATCCTGCTTGTGTATGATGTCACGGACGAGCGATCGTTCAACAGTGCGTATCACGATGCACTGTTCTCCATCTGTACCTACTCATCGTTATCTCAGATATCCGCACCTGGCACGCCAACATCGAGCAGCACGCCTCTGAAGGCGTGAACAAGATTCTTGTCGGCAACAAGTCCGACTGGGTCGACAAGAAAGCCGTCACTGAAGAACAAGGACGGGAGCTCGCGAACGAGCTTGGCATCAAGTTTATGGAGACATCCGCCAAAGTCAACGAGGGCGTTGAGGAGGCGTTCTTCACACTGGCGAGGTGCGTCGCTCTCACCACACCGATTATAGTCAAATTCATTCCTGTCACATTGACGTGTCCTTCCGTTTCTTCGCACAGGGATATTAAAACCCGCTTGATCGACTCGCAAGGCGATGCAGCGGGTGCCCCCGGCGGAGGTGCCAGCGATGGGTCTGTGAGGGTTACTCAACAACAGACGAATGCAGCATCGGGATGCTGTTCATGAGCATGAGCGAAAACACTTGTGATGTAGCTTGCGAGAGTATCCTTCTGGTTTGTTGTATGTAAACGTACAGCGTACACCTGCCACACCATGTTACACTATAACCTCGTCATATCCCACACGATCTCGTTGTATATGTCGATACTACTCTTCCGCCCACACATCTGGTCATGTCCCTTCCACTTTCGATTGCATACATATATCCTCTCTGCAGAGTTCTTACCTTGTTCTAATTAATCGTCATTTGACACATTCATCGTCACGGAATGATAGACTGCGGTGCTGTACAAGTGCATTTTATGACAATACACAGATCCAAGAAACAAATCGCAAGACTACAAAACAGATACAATACATCCATCCTCAAAATCTTCCGTTCCAATTTCCTCCCCACCACCTCCTGACCCTTTCTCCACCCATTTCCTCATACTCTGCCTTGGTCATCCCTACACCGTGCCCAGCCCCACCTTTTAAGAACTCTTCCGTCTGCGCGAACCTCGCCATTCCTTTCCACGCATCGAGCGATGGATCCTCTGCGCGCTTGATCTCGATTGGCATTTCTGGGGGTAACAAAGGACGCAGCGTGGAATACAGTCGGGGCATCACACCAGGAATTTGGCTAGGGGTTCCTGTGAGGAAGACATTCTGTGTGTACGTGCGTTAATCTCGTAAGATCAAAAATCAATTAATTGCAGAAATGAACAAACCTTGACAAGCCTCCCTTTCTCCGCGTCGTTGAACCTAGCCAGAATATTTTGTATAACTTCCCCGAGCCCCGCAGAATCCACACCTGCAATTCCAGGTGAGAACCACGCTTCGCATACACGCCACCTTTCTGTATTGAGATGAATTCTCGTGTTTCCTGTTCCGGTCGAATTCATTATTCAGCCCATCCCGTTACGTTAAGGATAACTCACCTTCAACATCGCCCTCCTCATAAACTGGTCTAAACGCCGTCAACAATGCAGATCGCTGAGACGTTATAGACGCATGTGTATGCTGACTCGTGAACGTCGGGTCGTACGTGAGTAGCTTCTGCTCGATCAACTGCAATTGCGCGAGGTCGTCTTCTTCGTCCGAGGAGACGGTTGCTGTATTCTGGTAATGCATGAGAGATTAGTGATATGTTGAGCACTGACGAGAGGATGGATGTACGCACAATTTTACGATAAATTGCCCAGTCTGCGTCGTCGGCGCCGAACATGTCCTCTTTCGATACAGTAAGCGACAGGCAAAAGTAGCGACAATAAACGAAAAAACTCACCACCCCCTCCCTTCCGTTTCTTCTTTGGAACCCTTTCGTCCGACGCTAGATTAGCTATACTCTTCATTCTAGCCTGCGCAGCCGCACTCTTCCTGTCGCTCAAAGCAGCCTTTCTTCTTGCACGATCTTTAATTCTCGTCATCAACGCCTACGAGGTCATTACCGATGTCAAATAAATCTTCCAACCAAGCAAGAAGAATTGACACAAACCTGTTGCTCGTCCCGCATCTTCTTCGCCCATCCAGTCAAATCCGCCTCTCTCTCTTCTTCCTCTTTTTTCTCCTCACGTTCCTTTTCCTCTCGCTCCTTCTCTTTTTCCTTTCGGGCGCGCGCGCGGGCTTCGAATCCGGCTTTCATGAGTTTTTGTTTCTTTTTCTCTTTCAGGCCTTCTTCGTCGAGCTAAGCAAAGAAAAGGTGTTAAAGAATTGACCAAGTGACGAGGTGAAACACTTACATCGGCATCGGGAACATCAACAAGAGGAAACGAAGGTTCTTCCTACAAATTTCGTTGTTGATCGAGTTAGAAATTTGTTGCGATCCGTGATGCAGACTTACCAAAGGCTCGTCGACGTCCATCCCCATCGCACCCGCCTCCTTCTTCTTAGCCTTCTTCACGTCTGCCTCGAGCTTCTTAATCGCCTCATCAAGCACCGCGTCATCATCAAATCCTTCCGCCTGCAACTTGTTTATCCATTCTCGCTTCGCATAATCCGACTTTGATTCGCGGAGGTCTGTGAGATAGGTGAGATCGGATTCCTTGCGTTGCAACTAGAGTGGTTTATT
>RCHF01002989.1:0-26384 GCA_003987895.1 Neonothopanus nambi | reverse complement strand
TACAGGGTCGGCCCAGCCAAGGAAAAAGGATATGCTAAAAATCCATGTAGCGAGGTATCGAGGTACTGCGATAAATATGTGTTCTTCCATATGCATCCTATTATTCAACTTCTCGTTGTTATCACATCATACTATGCGTCACACGTCTTCCCACTATTGTCTCTTCACAGGCATATGCTGCGTAGTTATCCAAGTTGCATCTAAAAGGAGAGTTAGGATTGACGATGAGCCGATTTGAAGATGCCGGATACCTTCATGGCTTTATCGGAAATGTCGGTTTGTTAGGGGTTGGTGGTGGCGGACCCAAACTGGTATCAGGTTTAGACATCGATGCTTGGATATAGTAGTGTTGTACAGAAAAGACTGCCGGGGACTTGTGATAACGGAACTGTTCCATGAATGAGTATTTATGCGGAATTAGAACAATGTGTGTGAATTAGGTTTCTTACTATCATGTGCGCTTCAATCCCTTAACGGTGTAGAGCTAGCTCAATTGCTCCACGAGATTCGACAATAAGTCTTTGTATTCAGCTTCAAAACCTCCGTCCTTGTACGAGTTGTCGTCATGCAGGCTTGTTATTGTTTGTGAAATGCTATCATCCTTCGTTGGTCCTTCGTTCGGATCTCCACGTTGTCCGACCCTTGTATTCACGATTGTGCTTTCTTTCTTTGTTTTTTGTACGGTGTCGATGTGAGCGCCAATAGGTAGTAAGCGCTCATTATAGATCCACGTGCCAATGTGCCATTAGGTGAGGTTGCGCTCTTCATCGTGGCTGCAACGTTAACTCTCATCTAGGTTGGCTTTCTTCCTTTCGTTCTTGAATTTTGATTATCCCTTTGAAAGAATCTGAAAGGTATTTGCACGCAGCCGTACCTGATCTGTTTGGATCATTCGTTCTACTAACACAGGACTAGTATGGACCAGATCTTATGCACGAACTGCCAAGCTAGAGTCGGGCCGAGTCAAGATTCGTGGCAGTCGCACTCAGTAGGGCCTCGCATTACTGAGCTCTTGGGTTGCAACGAAGCTCCTCTTGGGAGCGAAATCGATCCGATGAGATCTTACCTAAACGATGCAAATAGTCGTTTGCGATATGTTGAGGATGGCATTACTAGGCTCAAGGAATCTTTGGCGTTGCTCGAAGATGAACGAAAGGCACTCAAAGAGCATATTGTGATGGGGAGAAAAGTGTTGCACCCTATTAGACGAATGCCCTCAGAACTGTTGCAGACAATCTTCGGATTGTGTGTAGAGGAAGACTCGGAGAGCGACATGTTCTCTCTTGATGTCAAAGGAGCTCACTGGGTACTTGGATCTGTATGCCATCGGTGGAGGTCTATAATGATCTCGTCTCCCAGACTGTGGACGAACATTCGACTCGAACTCAGCGATCGTAGCTCACACCTTTCTTGGCGTACTGTCTTATTGGGGTTGTACCTTGGCCGTTCAGAGTCTCTTCCTCTCTGTGTCAGCCTTTCTGCTGTACGGGACGAGTACTACAGGAGATATCCTCCCTCGGAGAAAGGCTGGGATCATCTGAACCATGAACATGCCATTCTTAATGCTCTTTTCCCGTCTGTTTCTCGCTGGTCCTCGCTCTACGTAGTAGGCATGGCGCCTGACCTCATACAACGATGCTTTTCCTCTATAAAACCTTGTCTGTCATCTCTTCGAGCCCTCTCTATCTTCACGAACGGTCCCTGTACTTCAAGGCGGCGTGACTGCGACATATTTCGGGAAGTTTCTACACTACGCGAGGTTGTCTTGCACGACGACTGGAAGCTTCCTTCCAATATCTTATTTCAAATACCATTTCGAGGTCTCACAGTCCTTGAGATTGATGGTATTCAATTGGACCTTTCACACCTTCTTGGCCCCTTAGCTGAGATGAATCAATTGGCCAAACTCATCATAAAATCCCTTTCATTGACTGCAACAGGAGGCTCTAACGAGATAGCACCTCTCCTCCTTCCCCAAATACGACACTTTGAGCTACTGCCCCAGGATTTCCGTTTGGGGGAGATTACGGCTGATCGGTTTTTGGCCCTACTCGCACTTCCTGGAATCGCTGTCCTGAGCGTGAGGAAAGTGGGTCCTGGCGCTATCCAGTCACTTATAACCCGCTCCTCCTGTACACTTGAGCAGCTTCAAACGGACACAAAACTCTCCGAGGACGACTTCATCCTCATGGCCAGTAACCCATCCCTATCGCTCATCGATTTCATGGACATCCAAGGCTTAACCGATGTAGCTATCGCAGAGCTCACCGTTCGTGATGATTGCGACGGACCTTCTCTTCCTAGACTTGAAACGATCCGTCTTTGTGGTAGCTTGTCTTTCGACGCAGCCAAGTTCGTCAATATGATTGAGTCTCGATTGAAGGCCAGTGCTCACGGAGGAAACATCGCTCGTCCTCGGACAATTGAAGTGGGCCGAAGTACAGAATCACAGTCTAAACCAACGAATCTTATCGCGCTCGATCGTTTCAACGAGAGCCACTTCAAAGGTCTGGACTGGAAGATCTCTGGTTACTAATGCAAACGAAATGCAAATGAAGTACGCTATACAGGGTTGGCCCAACCAAGGAAGAAGAATGTGCTGAAAATCCCTGTAGCGAGGTAGTGACTGCAATAAATATGTGTTCTTCCATATGCATCCCATTATTCAACCAACTTCTCGCTGTTATTAAATCATACTATGCACACGTCTTCCCACTATTGTCTCTTCACAGGCATATGCTGCGTAGTTATCCAAGTTGCATCTAAAAGGAGAGTTAGGATTAACGATGAGCTGATTTGAAGATGCCGGATACCTTTATGGCTTTACCGGAAATGTCGGTTTGTTAGGGGTTGGTGGTGGCGGACCCAAATTGGTATCAGGTTTAGACATCGATGCTTGGATATAGTAGTGTTGTACAGAAAAGACTGCTGGGGACTTATGATAACGAAACTGTTCCATGAATGAGTATTTATGCGGAATTAGAACAATGTGTGTGAATTAGGTTTCTTACTATTATGTGCGCTTCAATCCCTTAACGGTGAAGCTTCTGAAGAGCTACTTAGCTCAATTGCTCCACGAGGTTTGACAATAGGTCTTTGTATTTAGCTTCAAAACCTCCGTCCTTGTACAACGAGTTGTCGTCATGCAGGCTTGTTATTGTTTGTGAAATGCTATCATCCTTCGTTGGTCCTTCGTTCGGATCTCCACGTTGTCCGACCCTTGTATTCACGATTGTGTTTGCTTTCTTTGTTTTTTGTACGGTGTCGATGTGATGTACAGGCAGTGTTCAATATTACACCATGTTCTCTCTCGATTCAATTGTTGCTGTCTGAAATGAAAAACACTGTGATGTTGTGCAAGCCATACCTAGTTGGATGGTCCCAAAGGCCAAGATGATGTTCGGTTTCGTGAGTCGCGACATTAGGCCAAGTGATTGTTTTCATACCTCATCCTATCACCCGAAAATTGTTGGGATGTATATTTGGGCGCTAAGCGCTAAGCACCAGATCACACGGTTACTGGCACTAGCGCTCAGGCCAGGCTTCAGGTTCTCCGTTCAACGTTTGCGTGAGCTGAAATCTGCAAACGAGGTCGTCAAGGTTGGGTCAGGCTTGCACTAGAAGAACTTCAAACACAGTAGTGCGTGCGCCTCAAGATATCCAGTCCCAAAGGTTAAAAGCTTCGTACAAGTTTCCGGGAGCGGCTAGCCTCAGTGGCTCCTTCCAACGTCGTGAATGACCAACTTGAGAGCGAGGACAAAACGGGGGCCAACCGGGGTTTGAACCCGGGACCTCTCCCAAGTGTTCCAGCGCAAATAGGAGAGCTACTACAGCGGAGCCCGAAGGGAGAATCGTACCTCTAGACCATTGGCCCGTGTGAATTTGCTGATGGCGCTGCAAAGTTTGACGAATTTCATATCCAGAACAAAGGCATGAGGAGTCGAAGATTTTGGAAAGATGATACGCATTATATAGCTTTCGGGCCCTCTTTGATTTGGCGTTACAATAAGCAGCTGGTCAGCGGTATTCAAAAGGATGATTTGGAATTCCATGGACATCCTAAAAGTACGTCTTCTATACAAGCCTCAAAATAGCCACTGACTCAACATGAGCCGTCTGCGGGAACAAATCAAACCCTCTCAGGCTCTCCAGAACATATTTCTTTCCTTCACCCTCAGCTTCACCTTCAGTCGCCCTAAGTATCTTCCCAACGTCCCTCGCCTGCGTATGCACGTTACAGCTGACATACGCCACAACCTTGGGCCGAAACTCCAACAGCTGCTTGATGAAGGGGTCATCGCAACCTTTCCTTGGCGGGTCAATAACCATCACCGTCTTCTCCGGCGGGAAGTCCGACACAGTCTTAAAAATCTCCGCGGCATCTCCTCGACGAAAGGACATCCTCTCCTCAGGAATGTTATTCAGCTTGGCATTATGCTTCGCATACAAGATCGAATCGACGGAGATTTCAATCCCTGCGACGGTGGAGAAGTCGGGTGAAAGGGTGATAGCGAAGAGGCCTGCGCCGCAGTAGGTGTCTATTAGGTGAGTTGGACGGTTTGGGTCGTTAGGGTCGGGGTAAAGAGAGGAGACGGCTTCGCGAACATAGGAGGTCAGTGAAGTGAGGATGGAGTTGTTATTTTGGAAGAAGGAACTGGCAAGGTATTCGAAGAGGAAGTCGCCCACGCGTTCGCGGATAGAGGCATGGTTGCTTGTTATACAGACTTTTTTGTCTTTACTTGTATCGCCTGGTAGAGGCTCAACAGAGGTATCGAGAGATTCACGGAATAGAAGTGTAGCGCCTCGTTTGTAGGTATGTATTGATCTGGTCAGAAGGTATAAGTTCGCGGAAAAGAGGCAAGAGGCACAAAACCCTACTTCACGACACCGTCGAATTCGCTGGGAATAGCTTCGTTGATGACAGGAGTAGCGATAGGACATTCCTGCATTGGACTGGTCAGCCCCACGAAAACCCGTCCAGAGCACTGGCTTACCTCGATGTCGAAAACTTTATTTTGGCCCTGTACGTTAAATCCAATTTGAAGCCAATCTGGTTTGCCACCTTCTGAGACTAGCTTCTCAAGCGCAGCTCGATCCACCTTAGGTGGAGGCTGCTGGAAATGCGGCGTGATTTTCGTGCGGTAGCCATACTGTAACGGCGACCCGATAGTTGGCTGTATGGTGGGGATGGCAGATTCATGGAGGTCTACGAGTGTCTTAGTAGAGAGTCATGCCCCGTATAAGGAATGCATACTTGAGCAATTTTTATAGGCTTTCACGACGACGTTCCGTTTGAAATCGAGCTGAGTGTCGTATGACAGCATCTGAATTCTCGTCAGCCATTAAAAATGGTCCCAAATTGAAACTTATATCACACCTGGTACTGGCAACCACCGCACTTGGAAAAGTACTTGCATTTGATCCTACTTTCGTCTCTGAGCTCGTTATTAGGCCGTAAGAGCTCGAGGAAATCGGCGATGGAATGCATGCGGTCGTTCTTATAAATCTTGCATCGTACTCGTTCCCCAGGTAGACAAAAAGGTACCACTACGACCCAGGACTGCTTTTCATCCGTTTCGGACTGTGCCAGACCTTCACCTGCACACCTGAAACATTTTCGTCTGTGTCGTTGGTAGTAACAAAGGAATCTACGCACCATTAGAAGATATAGCCTTGACCTCCAATTCAACCACGTCATGAAACGCAAAGGGTGACTGAAATTCCGTGCCATCTACAATGGCTTTATCCACAGTATCCTGGCCCAACAAAGCGACAACATCCTTCCATCTCACATCCTCCACTGAACAGGCTTCCGGAAAGTGTTCCCTTTGCTTCTTCAACCTCTTCGCATTCTGCTTCGCAAACTTCTTCGCTTTCTTGACATTTTTTTCCTCCAATGAACCAGTAGCAGCACTCTTTTCTTCTCCTTCAATGTCTTTTTCAATACGCGGTCTTTTTCCAGGACCTTTTTCGTTGTACTCTGGAGGCCTTGTTTGACCTGTTTTTGGAGATGACATGGGTATCCACTGAAAGGGGCCTTTATCCCGGTATGTTGCGATTGTTCTCGAGGTGCAGAGTCGCAGTAAAAAACGACTCCGAGCTAGCATTCAGCTATGCCCCTCGGCCAGCGCTCAATTGAAAATGTGTCACGCGCTATCACGATTTACCACGAGATGGATGTCACGAAGCGTTACATAACTGTCACAGACTGCCACTTCGATTAATTTCGTGCTCCTCTTTCCAGCCTTCCACTGCCAGGAGATGTCAATAATACCTGCCCCTGCATGCATGTCCCTTGAAGCAATCGATGCTTTCAAGTTGGTCTAACGCTCTCAAATTATATCATTGTGATTCTACAAGGTTACTCTAGCAAGAATTCTTGAAAGATTTAGCACAGAAATCCTGGTACCGCCGGATGGTGTACTCAAGCTGACTTCAGGCTGCGCCTTGATACCGGGAGAGGCGAGACCCTGAAGTCTCTTTTTTGGTGCTCGGAGTCCGGACTGGTACGCACCCTGTATCTCTGTTGCATCGCGACAGGCGCTAATTTGGAACTCTAGATCTCTTGGCGGCCTCACCAGCATACTCTAGGGATCTTTTACGAGTCCCAGTCGTCTCAATACTACGGAATTTGCGCTACATATAATGGAGTGTTGTAAACATCGTTTAACCGGCCATTTTGAGCTTCCATAACCTCCTGCAAGTCTCGCAAAATGGTACGGACAGATTCTACGTTATGTTTGGTCTTTTGTGGAACCTTGTGGACGTCGGCCGAGCAAAGTCTCGACCGTGAACCTAGCACTTTCTGTGGAAAACATAGCACCCTTCGTACATGGCAGGAGGTTGGTGTTACTATGTCTATTCGTAAATCCAAGACAGTGGCACTGACGACCTTGTTGACGTCAGGGCTCTGCAGTGTTATATCGAGAACGGGTTCCAAACCATCTCCATGCTCGCAGTGGGCCAGTTCACTCATATAGGCGATGTTCAATCCACGAATCATTCAAAGCCGATATTTCGCATCTGTGCGTAGTCATCGTGATTTACGGGTATGTAACAGTTCTCTAGAACTTAGGTTAGCAACACTCAATAACATTTCAGCGACAGGCAAAAGATTATCTTCTCATCGGATGCGGAAGGACTCAGGGCCTACCCTCGATACCGACGGCATATAAAACTGCACGCTGTTTGCCAAGCAGAACACCAAGTTCCTCTTCCTCGACTGTGGCTTCACAGTTTCGGGTTTATTTCTTTTCTCTAAGTCTTCTTGATCGAGCTTTAGCCTCGTTGTGATTCTTTAGATCTGATTTCTGAGCTTGGTCTCTTTTTCATTTATTTCTGAACCAGTATTTGAACCTGGTCCCACAGCAGGAACTCGGGATTCTACCTCTTTGCTCAGCCTCTTCCCTTGTCTGATTTTTCTTCGACTTTCCCTGGAGATGAAGTTCATCGGGGTTACTGTGCTTGCCCTTACTGTGGCGTATCCGATTGTATTTGCCGTCAGTCCCGTTCTATGAACTTAGTGAAACTAGTCTGATATCTCTAACAGGCCCCAATCCTGATCTCCGCTTCGACGTCTACTAGGATAATTGAGGATAGTTTGTTCGCTGGAAACAAGAAGTTTAATGGCGGTTCATTCGCCTTCCCTCTGAACTTCGAGGTGGCTTCTCGACAAGATCTGCCTGCCAATGCGGACACTCCTCTACCTCCTCCGAGCGTTACACCTAGCCCTCCACCTCCTCAAACTGCCGAGAGTACCCCTGCTCTTGTTCGCAGGCCTCGTGCTGCGCCTCCCAATAGCAATGACAGACCTCGATTTGTCCGAGCTGCTCCAGCTCCCAACGGGAGCACCCCACTGCCTCCTCCCCCGAGCAACACTCCTGCTCCTCCTCCCCCGACCAATACCCCTGCTCCTACTCAGCCTACTCAAACTCCTCCTTCTCCTCAAGCTTGAGAGGTGTGTATGATTAGTCCTGTGAGTACGATTCACTTCATGCTTATAACGACTCGGAAGCTAATAGTTGCATTATGCAGTGGTGTGCGTCTATGTACCGATATGAATGCTTCTGGTGTCTTTGATGCGGTTTGAGGGATTATGTTCGTCCATCCCGTCCATCGAAGCGCGCAGCTACTATCGGTTTGCGTTGGGCATGGGCGTAGCGCATTGGAAGGAATATATATAACGATGTACCTTTACATGTACCGAATATCACTCCTTCAAAACTTACCACAGAGATCGCTGAACTTGGACGAGTCAACTTAAATGATTATGTGACGTTGTGCTGGCTTGACCAGTGCCATTTGCCAGTAACCATCGCTCCTTCGATAGCTACTATATCGCTTCCTAATTGCCGAACCTTTAAGCTTTTTGGCTCCTGTACAAGGATTCCTCAGTGGGGTGCTTTGACGAGTGAGACACCGAGGTGCCCGAAATTTTGACTATCCTCTTCCGGTTATGGTTAAGGTTACAGCAAGTTGACAACTCAGGCCGGCGTCACGTACGGCGGCTGGCATCAACTCAAGCGTCTCTATCTCAGGCTCTCAGTATCAAAAAGTTCGGCCATACCCCCGGTCATTACACAACATATGGTTTTCAGACTACGGGAAGAGGCATTGTTGATCGAGGTATGTACACGGCGATTCCCAGCGGCTAGATTGATTATTCTTACAAGTATTCACTTACATAGCTTGGCACTGAAACTCTGCCATAACAAAGTAATGGCTGTGGAAATCCTTTCATCGCTCGAAGAACTTGAAACGGTGACAAGGAAGGATGTACAAACAACGGTTGTCTAGAAAAGCATCAAGGTGCTGCTGTATTGACAGTTCTTACCACAGTGCGTTTTTCAGCAAATAGAAGACGCAGCCACCTATCTTATACGCCAACTTCCTGCAGCGTTCTCTTTCTCTTAAAGTTTCTTTCGCCCCGGCCGTTTCCTACTATCAATTGAGATGGGACAAAGGCCTTGCGAGGTTTGAATTCTGGCTATACGGTAAGTGTGCATAAATTTGCTATTAGAACATTCTATCTTATTACATTAACCTTGTTAGTCGTCGTCTTCGTCTTCGTCCTTGCCATCATCATCCTCTTCATCATCGCCCACGGGAGGATCGATCAAATAGTTCAGCGCAAGAGGAATGATCTGTGGTCGACATGTTAATTCTTGAATAGACCCTGAATTTCGGGAGAATACAGCCCCACGGACTCATACCTCGTCTCTGATGTCTTCCCCACAATCAAAATCACCATCTATATCATCTAAGAGAGCTGCATAATCTTCGTCGCTCATTGCGTCAACTTCAGCCTTGGATGGGAGGGTTTTCGGATTAAAAAAACTAAAAAATGAAACTGAAGGCCCATCTTCCTCGTCTTCCTCGACTGCGGTCAAATCCTGGCCACTTTTCCAAGATATTGTACAGCCAACAGACTTATCATACATGAGGTCCCCAGACTCGTTGACTTCGCCATGTTTGTAATAGTAGGTTTTTTCCAAAACTTCGTTGGAAAAGTATTCATTGGGACTGAAATAAAAGGACAGCTTAAATCCAAACGGCTCAGCGTTCGAGCTGGCAGAAGGCGTTCGAAAGACAGCGACTGTACCGTTTCCAGCCGCGGCAGAAGCATATGATTTAGCACCCAATTTCACAGGTGCAGCAGACTTGACGCCGAAGTATGTGCACCTAATGTCGGTGAGGTGCTCCAGAGCCTTTTGATCCCTCGATGCGATGATCATTGCCAGGCCTGGATGGTTCATGAAAACGGCAAGCCAGAAATTAGCGACCCCATTACTATGCAGAGGGAGGCGGTTGGGTGGTTTAAACTCAAGCCCTAAGACCTTTTGCAGTGCCTTCTCTCCTGCGTCTAACTCGGCAGCTTCGGGCCTTTCACCTCCAGCTACAAGCGCCTTGCGGCGATTGTAGAGAGGATCGAGAAGACCAGCATACTAAAAGGGAGCAGATCTTGTGAGTCACTTTGTTCCATAAGTAAGAAAGCCTCGAAAATAATACACCTTATTTTTTAGTGCCAGGAGTTCCAGCTGGTATTCGTATTGTAGTCCTTGTTGCTTGGTCTCTATCCCTTTTACCGCTTCGATGATCTGCTGCTCGTTTTCGGGGAGGGCTTTGAAGCGACTCAATGGGTCTATCTCAAAATTCTACATGGTATGGATAATTGAATTAGAAGAGATATTCGAGTAACTCAATAAAGATGACACTCACAGACATAGCGGTATTGTCAAACAAAGGCGGGAGAGAAAGCTCAGGAGAAAACTAATTGGCACAGTTCCTTGGCCATTAATACTAGAGCGAGCTATTTCTCACACTATCCGCCAAAGGATGGCGTCTATTGGTGGTTACTTTACAAGCACCGAGTCCAACGAATGTACATTGGTAAGATCTATCAGTCTCCTCAGAATAATATTTGCGGCTTATAGACATTTCGGCGTTTACTATTCATTTATTCAGCTGTACGTTCCCATTCTATTGACAGCCAGTATGTTTGTTCGGATTTATTGAACGATTTCAATCATGAAGAACGCCTATCCTGGACGAAGGCGCCTACTTTTTGTATAATTCTTCAAGCTCCCACAGCGACATGAGGCAAGTGCCTGGATGTTCTCTGACAGGTTTCATGGAAGTACCGTATCATATGCGCTGTTGTGGTGATAAAGGGATGTCGAATTTGGTTAGTATTTGCAGTTCTGTCATAGGTTATTATATCAAAGGATTGGAACTTCTCACTCATCTTTCATAGACCCTGTCTGCCATTCCTACTATCCATTGCCCATCCTTCATATTAGTGCCAAAAGTTGGCAAGTTCTTGCAATGGTTTCGTATCGACGCCCAGCCAAAGTGAAAAAGTGCTTCTTATTCTTTAGAAACGAAGTAATTTGCTGAAATGTGGTTTTTAGACCGAAGGTAGCCACAGATGTAACTATATTGAGCCCACATACCTAGGCCTGCATGCTCAAACCTCATCTGATCAGCGTCCCCGACCAAAGAAAGCGACAACTGAGGAAAAGAAGAAAACAGAGGATGTAAAGGTAAAAAGGCCTTTCTTCGACTTCGTGTCGTTATTACTGATACTTGCAGAAGCCTCAGGTGAACACCACCACGTCGTCCAACTACCCTCAGGGTTCCTCTACAAGCTCGCCACCTACTAAATCAAAATCAGGATTTGGTTGGAAGGCACTCGGTCTTGCGCTTGGTATCGGCGTCGCTGCATTGTTAGTAGCCAATAGCAGTAGCTCGAGGAGACGGCCAGCTCCTCGTACAAAGAAGATACCCCGCGGCTGCGATTGTCTCAGTTGTCGACAAAGCCGTCGGGCCAGCTATGTAATAAGACGTTCTAGCAAGTATTATTATTGTTAGGAGTTCAATTTGCCAGCTTCCTTCGAATCCAATGTTCCCCTTGTACGATAATAAATGGATAGCCACGTGTACACTGGCAGTAGACAGAATCTTTATAGAACTTCAGATGTAGGCAGGGCATCCCTTCCTCAAGTTCTGAAGTCATGCTATACGTTCTCACGAAAACCACCTCAAGCGTTGAAGGCGCTTACGGGCACACATATATTGGTGATAAGTGGGTGATACGAGGTTGGACGTGGTCCTTTAACCCTCCAAACTTCGTCCGTGTCTCGGGTGTATATCCGTTTTACTCCCACCAGTCCAACTGTTTGCCAGAAGGCTTAGCTAGCAATGGGCGACCAGCTTATTCAATTGATTGGGAACGCTCTTAACATATTAGTGCGCCCAAGACCCAACTACACCATCATCGATAACCGCCGTTTCATTGACAACCGCCGAATCGACAGGCGGCGGTACGACAATAGGCGTTACGACAATCGAAACTACGATCGTCGACGCTATGATAATCGTCGAATTGACAGGCGCCGAATCGACCAGAGGCGAATCGACAGGCGCAGGATTGATAGACGACGGTACGACAAAAAATCAACATTGCGGTGTAATTTCTAACATATACTGCAGGTACGATACACATAACACGACGAACACGACAACCAATACTACTACCTATCCGACGACCAATAACAATTATACAATACAGCAGCCCACATACACGCCTACCTTGACATATTACCCCATATATTACTATTATAGGAGGTGGTCATTCTGTTGACGAAGGCAACGCTGAGGTCTGGAATGGTCTCGGGGCAAGAATGAAGGTACTGGCAAGTATGTATCGTAGTTATCAGAGGAGCTGTTACGGTAGGGAGTCTTGATGCAGTTGTACAATTGTCTCAGAACAGCAGATTGAGCTCGCCTTCGAGACAAACTTCAGAGAAGGAACATAAGTACGAGTTGCAGGTGATAGCACGATCAGGAACAACTAACCAGATGGGTTGCGTATTAACATTTAAATTACCGTCCGAGTCGTCCCATCGAAGGTCCAAGGTATACTCCCCTCCACGGTTCTCGGTCCCCGTCCTACTGTCTCCGTCGTGACCTGGGGGCCAACATTGACGTCGGTAGGCCTAAGTAGTTGGAATGATGCAATTACAGGCTGGAAAAACTCTATCCCGCAGCACGACATTCATCTTCCCAGAAACCTTGCTGAGCTGAGATCATGGTCATCACGAGTACCAGAGTTGACGCTAGCCGGCGGGCGGTGGGTGAGCCTCACGATAGGTGGCGGCGACCTCGTCAGGACTGGGTTCAATTCGGCGTTCCCCGTGCGGCGGGGGATGTGTCGACAGCTTGCTAGGTTGTCGATATCCTTGGACATAGTCATTTTGTCCGATATAGAGAGAAGGCTTCTTCTGTAGGTTGAGGATAAAAAGTCTGAAGAGGCGCCGAGGATCAGAAGATACGCAAGTTAGAGACGACTTCAGGACAAAGCTAAGGAGTATTAGACATACCATGTTCACCGCAGCTCCCACTTTCACCTCACATCTCATTCGCAGGCCATTGAACACTCCATCAGGTCAATAAAGAGCCTGTAGATGTACTTATGGACATCCAAGGCAGTAAGATTCCTGTACTGGCGTTGGAGGCAACAGAACAGAAAAATAATCGAATTCCGGTCTAGCAACGAAGTGAGATAAATAAGAGGTAAAACTTTAGAACGAACGTACTTTTTAGCATGCAACCCGTCCAAATACGTTGTCCTTGGACCAATAGAAGCTTGGCGGCCAGGCCGACGAATATTGTTCTTCCAATGCTTAGTACCACTTCACGATCGTTGGACACTCAGGCAACTATTAAACTGTAGAAATCCAAGCAGAAGACCATATTGTTACCATCTTATCGGAGAGCAAATACAGTAATGATAGATCTGCGTAAGAAAAGTTCAAGGTGATGGTGGTTCAGAGCAAACGATTGTGAGCCAGCATCAACTCCTTCCTGAACCTCGACGTTACCAGGCTTGTTTAAATATTGCTCTATGCTCCAGCATTACTCTTGCACAATATATAGATATTCAGACTAGTTTAAAGGTATGTATGTACAGTGATTCCCAGATAGATCGATATTCGTACAAATACTAATTCAGAAGTTCATCGGGTCTCAGAAACTCAGGGCATGTCAAATTCTCTGTACGAATCCAACTTCATGAGCAAAACTCTGCATCCAAGGCAAAATGGCAATCCTACCTTTCGTTTTCTGTTCCCTGAAAGAATTCCCGTGTCAAAGATCGTCCGTGCAGGAGCATTCCGACATGAGTTTGCAGGAACGAATTTCCTTTTCGCCTGAGCCCAATCAATTCCTTCAGGAATGGTACTGGACTCTTGCTAAACCGACAGTCTTTCATTGATTTGGAGCGGTATTCTTTCTTCACGAATCCGTCTGCTTGAATGGGAATTTCGATTGATTCGCCTGGTTTCGCGACGTGGATGCCCAAGAAGTCGCACAATTGCGTGTAGGTCACATAGTCCGAGAAGTACAGCTGGCCTGCGAAGAGGTTGAGCTGGCTGATAACTAAATTCTCTGGCTTGTTCCAAGTAGTGGGGAGGTGGCCTTGGATGGAAAGGAAATCTAGCGATTCGAAGGAGCGCATCTCTTCTGTGACCTTGGGGGAATACACATGCAAACGAACGGCGTTGCTCCTACGTATTTCCGGAAGTAGCTCGTTCACCTCGAATGGGCTGAAGACAACGAGAATACTCTCGCGTCGTCTATTCTTGCCAGAAAGAAGCCAATTGACAGGCTTGAGATATTCCACGGCGCTCGAAGTATTACCGCGGACTGTTACGGCGAAATCATCCGTCGCGTATAGCCTTTGGGACCAGGCCGATGATGCGAATGTAGAAGAGTTGATTTTGTTGAGAGTTGAGAAGAGTGGGACAAAGCCTTTATGTTTTCGTGGAAGGATGCCAGATCTAATGAAAGAACGAACATTTTGGTGAATCTGATGTGAAGCTGGAGTAGCCTTCTGCGGTCTTTCCACTTGCTGTTCGCGCTCCACTTCATGCTGTACTTCTCTCTCCTGCTCTTCATCAACATTGGAGTCTCGAGCAGACGTGGTACCCAGCATCTCCCATCTCTCCTGTAGCTCCGGAATTTGCATAACCCTGCTGGATTCCGGGTTTTTGGCCACCCCGTACATTCCCTCTAGGGTCCGAGCTTCGGGCTGCAACCAAGCTGATGTCATGTCTTCCAACGAAGACGTCCCAGAACTGTTGAAGCTCTTCCATGCATCCCGTCTCTTCATATACTCTTCTCCTTGTTGCATCCATAATGGAACATAGTGTTCGATATCTGCACAAGTCTCGTGCATTGACCATGCCAGGACATCTGCTGTGACGACAGTCTGACCTGCAACTTTTCCCGCTAGAGCCCGAATTGCTCGATCTATAGCAGGAGGGGCGAAGAACATCACGGAATGGCCATGCCCAAGCTTTCGCATCCTCATACAACCTGTGACGACACAGACTTGAGCAACATTTTCACGTTTCTTGAACTATCACACAACACGTACCTTGGACAAGCCTGTCTTTCGTTACTTTTGGGCCCAAAGTCACAGCAGCACGAAATCCTCGAGGAAGTTTGAGGTCAGTACCTCGCGTGTGTGCATCGTCGAGGTAGACTAAACACTTGTCAAGCTGCTTTCTGAACGGCGATGAAAGCAGCGGTTCTGAAGTACCGTCTCTGGTGATCACTGTCATTTCGTCTTTTTCATTGAAAAATATGGCCGCCAGGGCATCGCTCTGCAGTGATAGCCACTTCGATGCAAGTTCTCGATTCCGGAGCTCAAGCATCTGAGCACCAACGTCAAGAAGGACCTGGATCTCGGGAGTTATTTCAACGAGGATCTTTAGAAAATCTTCCGATGAAAGAACAACCCCTGCTGCACCAGTCATGCACTGATAGAAGTTGTTTTCTTCTTGTAGCAAATACGACAGGACAAGGGCGTTTGTACTCCCCTGCCCTGCTGGATCATGCTGTTGTATTGTTGTAGGAAGAAGGTATTGATTGTCGTTCGTACCGCTGAAACCAGTAGTATAATTGGCCTTCTCTTCTGCTAGATCCCAGCCTGACGTCGAGAGCTTGTGAGGAAACTCTTTCGCTTGTTTTGGAAACACGATTTGGGACAAGAAGAAGTCTACGACAGCCCAATTACGATGAAAGAGGGGAAACAAGTATGTCTCCCGTTGCCGTTCATCTTTTATGTTTACTCCAGTAAAATGACGCAGGCCGGATGGGATAGCACGGCTGATGTCTATCCATTTCTGATACTCGATGGTCGGATTGTCCAGCTTGAAGAGGTGCTCGAAAGTCTCGACAAGTTGTTCTTGGGTCAGCCCTTGGTAATAGTAAGTAAGGCAAGTCAGCAAGATGGCGATTTCAGGGTGACCGAATTCTGCTCTCAGCGAAGGTACGTCCTTGGCTCGATATGGTACGGCTAGCATAGTCCGGCTGAGGTCCAAACCATAGTCGACACGCCATCGCTTCTGCATAAGGGCATGAAGCAGGATCCCATGCGCAAATAGGCCTCGCAGAAGTAGAATACACGCCCATGATCCAGTTTCCCGACACTTGTCCTCAAGCATTCGATACGCTTCGACCGGGACCCTTAAGTTGGTGATCATTTTGTAGGCAACGCTGCGAGTTTCATAGGAAATGAATTGGGAAGGAAAATTCGGGAGCCCGCCATTGATAATATCTTTCGCAATTCTTTGCATGAGAGTTTGCCCAGCGTCTTCTTGAAGTATTTGAATTTCCGGGAAGACACCTGTCCACCGTGACCCCGTACTGTTTTTCACCTCTACCCCTTCAGGAAATAACTTTTGAGTAGAGAGTATGTGCTTTCGCGCCAAAGAAAGCACTTGTTGAACGGTTGTCCAACGGTCAGGGTGATCCTCTATCGGTCTCTGGTAACCA
This sequence comes from Neonothopanus nambi, assembly GCA_003987895.1. Taxonomy (NCBI): domain Eukaryota; kingdom Fungi; phylum Basidiomycota; class Agaricomycetes; order Agaricales; family Omphalotaceae; genus Neonothopanus; species Neonothopanus nambi. Next base: position 10,043 of record RCHF01002989.1, on the reverse strand, counting down.
ACCGTGTAGATAACTTGATACCTGACGTGAAGAATTTCGTCACTCTCATCCAAGATATCCCTGGAATGAGTAGCAAGCCATCGAGAAGACTTGAGTAGAAGATTCGCAACGCCTGCATTCGTACTCTTTTTCGCAAGTAACCGATCTACACACATCAACTTCTGCGACAAGATGTGTTCTGGCTGCAATACTAAAATTCCTCCTTCCTTCATGCAAATTTCCTGCATCTTTTGTATGGTAATTGCTTCATCGGACTCGATCCGTAGTTGGCGGGAAAATGGCATGTGGAAAATACGGCGGTTGCTCAATCCAGTCAACCTATCGACGAGCAGCTGGAACATTTGAGTGGCCAGGGATTTCAGAACGACTACTCTAACCAGCTTTGTCCCATCAGCGAGAGCGGAAGCTGCCATCGGAACAATGACAGAAGACTTTCCCTCTCCCATATTTAACTGAAGAACTGAATTGTTCCTTGAAGAAGGCATAACCATTTCTTTGGCAATCGTGACTTGTATAGGACGTGCCAAGAAATTTGCATCAATCTTTGTCAAGCCCATTGCATTCAGTGAGAAATGTAAGAACAAAATATGGAGAATCTCACCTGTATCAGTACCCAGTCGAGGTTCTCGAACGACTCCATCTCATCATTCATGCTTCTCAACTCGCGAAGGAACTCTTCACGATCATGAACAACGGCAAGGTCTGTCAGGCGCTGCATGTGTTGATACTCTAGTATCAGCTTTGCATAGCTACTGAGCAAATCTCTCCATTGTCCCGGAAGCGAATCTCGGCTCTTGAAACTCAACTTCTCTAGCAAGGTCCTCGGCGTAATTCGGGGCCATTTTCCTGCCAGGAAGACGAACTCTTCCGATGCAGTGACTGGCTTCAGAATAGCAGAAAGAGAGTCAATCATAGCTTGAAGACATTCTCTGCGACGCTCTCGTTCACCTGTTAGTTTAAATGAGGAGTCCAAGCAGGAATAAGCCCAAGGAAGACTGACCTATTAGTTCTTCAAGCGTGAAGGAGGCTTGTGCAGGTTCAATTGCACCTCCTTGTAATTGGAGAGCTTCTCGACTTCGCTCTAGATGATCAGCATAAAGTTTCCTCAATTTTTGATTTCCATCCTTTTCCCGGAATTGAGAAACAATGCTGTCCAAACTCTGCATGCCTCGACTGTCTGATGAGGAGCAGAGACCTTGGGAAGACCGGAAAGGCCGATCTCGAGAGGAAGTGGGCAGCGTGATGTTATGAAATGCCGATCCTCCATTCCGGAGAAATAAATCAGACATTCGAATGGAGCTGAAGGATTTTGGGTGATCGAAACATGAAGGCGGCGGTAGAAGATCTCTCTCATGATATTCCTTACTTGCGGAGGGAACATCGATGTCTGTTAAAGAGCTAATAGCGATTTTCAGCCGATCAATAAACGCGTACAACTCCGTATTCTTGTAGCAGGTTTGGAAAGTGGCTTGGCAGTCTTTGAAAGATGCATTCGTGTCGACATATCGGAAAGAGCGCCATCGAGTTGATTCTTTTGGCATCGAACAAGGCCATTGCGCAAGCAGATCTTGAATGATATTCTTTGTCTCGACGTGAATCTGTTCCCTATAGAACGATTGTCGGCGATTTTTGAATGCTTTTTTGCCTTCTCCAGCTAATGCACTGAGATCCATAGCGGGAGTAGCTCCAATATCCATGGCACGGGATGATACAATACGATGCAACGAGTCATGATCAGGGCGATTGCCTGCAGATGGCCGATATGAAACGTCAGGTGGAGGCTTGATAGAACGGAAGATCTCGGTTTGGGCCGCGATTCCGACAATAGCAGTTACAGAGAGTGTCTCATCTGGAAAGCGGTAGGCTAGTGCAGTGAGACTAAACAGAAGCTGGACGCGCCGTTCCTGTGTTGATCTTGTATTACGACGGCATGTGTCGTAAAGAGGTAACCACATGTTCCGAATATCGAGATTCAGCCAGTCTCGGCTATAAGAAAGCGAAAGGTTGAGTTTGCGATTGTGATCGATGCCAGACATGGATTTCGCCGATTTCAATGACTCGAGGAATTGCCACAAGGATCTTTGAGGAATGGGCTGATGGAGAACCATCGAGGAAATCCTTGAAGTTGAGATAATGGTTTTGAAGTCTGAGTGCCGAGGATGAACAAGAGTTTTGGGTTTCCCTTCTTCGCTGTCTATATGAGAATAGAAACAATACTTTTGAGCATAATCTCGCTCCTCCAGGAAGGAGTGATCCAGACTTGGTGTTATCGTCTGAGGGCGAGCCTCAAGATCAAAGAGCGAAAGGTCGTGTGCGTATTCAAGTATGGATCGTACTATCACCTTGAAACCGTGGTGCTGAGCAGTTGGGGGAAGATTCTGCCAGTAAACGGTTTGCATGATACGCCGGTGAGGCGGATAATAATCACGGCGCGAACTTAGGGAAGAGATTTTGTTCAGAAGGTGTGTCTCTACATCTCCCAATTTCTGGAAAGAGAAACACCCAGCTGAGCTCAACTCATGCAAAGCTTCCTCGGTTCCTGTCCGCTGCGTCAGTTGGTCTGGAAGGCAATTACTTGTCAAGGCATGCAAAAACACTTGGAAAAGACGACTAAGGAGACTACCGTCCCCTACCAAGCGGCCCAAACTTTCATCGACCAAATACTCATGAAAATGTACGGCTGATTGTGAGAGCGTGTCGATGGAAACACTGGTATGGTCATGTTCCCAGGAATACGACACATCACCATGAGGAATGAGAATGCGACGATGATAATTCGTTGGGTCCTCAGAATGGCTGGCAGATCGCAGAACGAGTCTACTGGATAAGCCATACATGGTGCCTAAGTCTTGATTGGCATCAATGAACATTCCTGGAAGATTTTTGCATTCAAGCTCGCACTGGTCATTCACAAAGAATGATAGCTTGAGCCGAGGCAAATCTACAGTCAAAACTCCATCTGAACTTAGGGTCATGATCAAATGTTTTGGATACTCGATACCCCGAAGAAGGGAAGATATCACAAGAAAAGTATCGCTGCAGATGTCTACCAGAGAAACTGGCGACTCGGTCGATAGTAGCCGAGTCGCCAACGGCTCTGCAGACACCTTCATAACCCATTTTACCGAAGACGAATCCCATGGGTTTGAAAGGGGTCGAAATTCAAGCACAGGCTCAGAGTGGGAGGTATGGAACCAATGCACGTAGTTGTTCACTAGTTCTGATGGGAAATCATCTAGTAATTTGGTGTGAGGAACAAGTTCGTGGATATTTGTCCCTTGCTCTGTCCAGATCACTAATTCACCATTACTCCTCAGTGAGAAATGCACCTGTATAATTTGAATAATCAGTGGATAACAGACAAGCAATAATCTATTTAGTAAGCACCTCGCAATCATCGATCGGGGATCGAGTAATGAAGTCCATACCAGTGCTATTGCCGGGTACAATGAATAGGGTTCGCTTTAGAAAATTGTATATCAGTTCACAATTTCGGTCCTCATGCAAGCAATCAGACCTACATTTTTCCCAAAAAGACGAATAAAAGTAGGATGTTCAGTAATCTGCGAGGGTAACCGGCTCAATGGTTTGCCGTTCACCATCATCCGACCACTCAGAAGATCAAGATGGACTACATGACCGTTCTGAGCAGCACCTGAACAGTATGTCCGAGATGCGATCCAGTGGCTTGCGGGAGATGCCAATCGAGACCAGGGCTGTCCGGGAAGATAAGCTGGCCAGATGGAATTGACAGCGTTGTCCAAGCCTTCTCCGTGTTTCTGGATTGCAGCCCACAAATATGGTTCAACAGCATGGGATAGTCGTCGGTTGCGGCAGACAAGCAGAGAGGATAAAGCATTGTCTCCGACATCAAGTGCCGTGTCACATGCCACAATGGCACATTCCACTAATATTGCAACATCGTCGGCTGTTTGAAGAAGCCACTGCCAGTGTGGTGGGTCAACATCATATGTGGCCCTACAAGTAACGGCAACCTCAAATATCCTCAGTTGGATTTCCTGCAGGCGTTGATTATCCCTGCACATTTGCATCTCCGCAGACAGCTGCCGCAACCATCCAAAAACAGTCTGTCTTGCAGTCTTCATCAGAGAGTATGATGCAGTAATAACGCTTGAGTGAGTCGTAGAGGCAAGGAGACGGCCTATGAGTAAGACTATGGACCGCACCGTAACCACTTCAAGCCAATTAGATTCAACCTGTTGCAAGAGGAGTTTCAACTCTTTCAACAAGACATGCCCATAGGCAGGGGAAGACAGATCCGTATGCCATTCAAAAGTTCTGGATTGCGAAATGATACCAACGTGGGATGAGATTTGAGTGAGCAAGGCATGCACCTCATCTCGATTTAGGGAAAGGGTCTGTGCAGAAAGCTCACGGACAACGTTGAGCCACTGGAGGCGTTCGCCGCTTCGCATTCCAGCAAACGCCGTATACTCGTGTACACTGAGCCCGCGGGGACATAGGGATTGATTTGCAAGGACTTCGTTGAAGGTATGTGTGGTGTTCTCAACGGCATACTGTAGGTCACGATAAGCACTATTCTGCGGCAGCTGAATGGTGCACAAGTGTTGAATGTTGCACTCATCAAAGGAAGAAACGGCCCAGTTGCGTGCCTTCGTGTCGAACAATCGCAAATCCAGCCCATTTTTGACGCAAACCAAGCGACTTTCCGAGGGTATTTTTACCTTCGCGTAGTGAGTATGAGAGAAAGACTTTGGCACAGATGCCAATGTTATCCGGCTCCCTTTGCAAGATGCCCAACGTGAAAGGCCCGTGTAGTTAGGGAGCCTGACATGAGGCTCAGCCGTACCATGGGAACGAAGTCGAGGAGGTGTGCATATGTCATAGAGAAGGTCATAAAGCACATCTCTCCAGCGAACAATAATGTCAGGACAAACAAGCTCGAATACCACCACTTTCGCTTTCATGGGGTTCTCGGGCAGTGGCCATTCATGCATGTCAATGGTGAGCCGTGATGCCTCTTTCTCTGTCCTACATTTGGGGCATTTCTTGGGTTTATGGACTGGTAATTTGTTAACAGTCGTCTGTGTGTGCTCCATCGCAGAAGCCTTCTGTTTGAGACTATGGTATTGCCGATTCAACTTTTCTAATTCCTCGAGTTTTTTCCCCTTCTGGACGGAGGCGTGCTGATTGACGGACGCCATGGTGTTGCGAAGATTTTCCGCATTGTCGAAGTATCTAACACCGAAGCTATTCTCGTTCGCTACATCCGAAAACACTGACCCTTTAGTAGCCAAGTTATGGCGTGACTGAAGGTGCATCTGTATCTTGACTAATCGCTCAAGATGTTCAGCTTTACGGAGAAGTAGGTTTTCAAGAAGAGCAACAGGGACCTCCGGTGAATAATCATTCATCAAAGGACATTGGACGAGTGCCACCTTGTCCAAAGCAACCCATAAATCGAAGAGAGTAAGCAATGCCAGTGACAAATCTTCTGGACTTGACTTGTAGAAATCGACGGCTACTTTCGCGTACTCCTTGATACAGTCATATAGCACACGGGAAGTATCTGGTTTCTGTATGACCGCCTGAACCCAAGCATCAAGATTGTTCCGTACAGCAGCCTCGAAATCTGCCAATGCGACAAACGTATCGGTTTGAAATGCAGCTGACAATCTGCTTGAAGTGAGTTCAGAGAAGTTAACGATATGAGAGAGACGTTGAATAGATTTGGGTTGGAATGTAGGAGAGAAAACTGGAGCGTGGACGTCCTTTGCAATCCGAAGAAGGTAGGACCGCGAGTTTCGAAGAGTTAGAGAAGTGTCCTTAGCGAAATCGAGTTCCTTGGGATTCCACGAAGAAGCAGCCTGAGCATCACGCATCGCGGTCCACCGACGTTCTAATACCGCCTGAACCTGCGAGCAAATCTCGCGCACCTCCGTGATCATGAACTGGGGAAGAGATGAGCCGAGCTTCGATGCCTTCCTACACAGTTTGGCTCTCATGCAGAAAAGAAGATCGCTATCGAAATTCGCCCTGAGAGCCCGCTTCAAAATGGTGACCAGTATGTAGATCATGAATGATTTATACTCGACGTGACCAGTAACATCATCATGGAGCGTGCTCTGTAGTGCAACGCGAATGACCAGCCAAATCATGGCCCTGCGCCACGGAAGCTTCGTATCCTTCCAGAGCACATCATCGCCAATATGTTTCTCGAAACGCGTGACTTTGGCGGGTTCACCTATTCCCAGAAGGATCCCCGCTAGCAGCTCTGTAATATACCGCGGGTCGGCGGTATCTCTTTCCTCTGTGACCGTTGTCCCAGCCTTGGTGCTAGTAGCAGCGGAGTCCAAGACATCTACGTTCATCTGCGCAAGAAAAGAGGCTAGCTCTCGGTGAAAGCCTGGCTTCTCGAAGGTGTCGACATCAACCGATATTGCCGGGCCAGGATAAGAACACAGAAGTTTTCCTTCAGCCGCCATGACCGATGCAGCGGGAGGTGACACTTCAAACATCTCGAAAGTCACAGCTTCGCAGGATTTGCGAACGACGATACCTGCATTCTGAGCGCGTATCAACAATGACAAGACATCTGCAGTGTCGAGGTAAGAGCACGGCATTGAGACGGTAAAACAATTGTGGCGTACCGCCTACTTCCATCTTGTCGAACATCTCCTTCAATTGATCCATCCATATGCCATCTAACTCCTGCAGCACTGCAAAATTCTCCAGCATCTTCATGATTGGGATCCATCGCTCCTCATAGTTCTCAGAGAGAAGAAAGTGATAGCTACTAGCACAGTTAGAGACCAGTAGACAAAGCTCATAGTCGTTGGCTGCGCTCTGATCATCACTCTGGGGGAGCTTTGGAGGCATAAAGACATGATTCACGATATAGCGTAGTCCGGTCGACATGGTGCTATGAAAGAGCAATGAGCTCGTTAGTCAGAGTTTAATAGAAGAACTGGTTGGATGCTTACTCCCTGAGGCTGCGAAGAACTAAACCTTATTTTTTATCACACGGGATTGACACCTGGACGAGGCAAGTTTCTGCCCTACAGACAGCACTAACGGCGATCAAGCCGTCAAGACACAATTGCCAGAATGAGCTTCAATGGCTCGAGAAGCGTGTCACCACGAAATACATAGGCTGAATAAAGTAACATTTAGAACATTAGCTGAACTCTTATACAATTTGGGGTACACACGTGTAATCCGTCAACTCAAAGAATCCCACTCTCGTCCATCGTTCTCGTCATTTCAGATAGCTTTGTGGGTCCACGGAGGTTTTTGTGAGACGTAGTTTCAAAGGTGGTCTGTCGCCCAAGACAAGGATTTGAGCGTGGCGAAGGGACCATCGCCGACCTACTATCTGCAGAAGGAAGATATCTCAGTGTTACAGACTACAGAGAGAAAAGGGACTCATACCTCATATGAAAGCCATCATACATAGACCGGCATAGTTTTTGCTCGCATGATCATTTGACCTGACAGAACTTTAACTTGGCCATACGGTAGCCTCGAACCGGTACATAACTGTGGGCATTTTGCGCAGTAGAGAAGGGTTCAAGTCCACCGCCGACAGATTTGCATAATCGGAATTGGACGTTGGCTGTATATAGGGGGGGTAGGGCAGGATGATGGAACCGCGGAACTCCAGTTAGTATCATCGGAAGAGAATGGCGTGGCCTCCGCACTACAGTGATTGATAGTGTCAAGGTTGACCAGTTAGGGTGTACAGAAACGAGAATGACGCACTATTTACACAGAGTAGCGCCCCTTGTGCTGGATCTGTCAAATATTGTCGCAGTTGGACGGCGAAATTTCACGCTCCGGGAGAATAGATTTTCTACAACATTCGACGACAAGCTTGAGTTGAGGGTCTACGGTAGCTCCTGCCCACTGAATAATGAAATATGCAGACGATGAATCGTGAGCAATAAAATTCGCGAGTAGAAAGATAACGTACCATATATTCCTCCACTTCTCGATGAGACTTCGCGACTTCAAAAAAGCGCAGTTTGGACGGACTCGCTTCAGAAATCGTAGGACAATAAAACTTCCCATTCTACGAGGTCTCCAGAGCGTACATTTAGTCGGACTCGGGGCCAGAATGAGCAACCGCGCCGCGCGATGATGGAGGTTGAACGTTGAACGGTTCGGTAAACAAAGTGCAGGCGGCTCACGTTGACTTCCGCGTCCATCTATGTACCTTCGCTTGTCTTCTTCGCAGCGGTACACACACAGAACGACAATATCAATGCTTTTCAAACTTGGAGTGATACTAGGTGTATTCGTGCTGCCACTTGTTATTTGAGTGAGTATAGCGCTTTTCTCGCAGCAATTCAAGAATCTGACAGACTGCATGTAATTCAATTTCAGACATATATATGTACCACGTATTTCATTGAAAAGTATGTAAGAGATCTACACAGTTCTCAGTTAAAACTGTCCTAACTGATCAAAAAGTCCTTCGTCCTGATTCCTCATCGTAAAATGTTTTTCGCGACAACTTCAACCGCATCTATGAGCTCCAAGCATAACCGCCCACCTCTTTTCGGTATGGAGCATACTACGCGGCCTGTTCAAGAGCGCCAAATATTTCCCTCGATACTCGTGAATCTACCAACGCCCGATGCTTTCGTCAATACATCGACGGCGTTTTGGAAGGCTAAGGACCACGTATCATTGTGAAAGCGTACATCCCGCTCTCCATGTCGATCTTCTTCAGTCTTGATAGCTTCAGGTTGTTCGCAATCGTTATGGTCATCGTTCTGGTGAGCTTTCATCCCTTCCGACTCTGCGGATACGTTCGAGGCCGTCCTAGCAACTGCACCTTTCAATGCGCCTTCTACATTCCTCGCTGCAGCTTTTAATGCGCCTTCTGCATTCTTCGCTGCAACTTTGAATGCACCTTCCGCATTCTTCACCGCATCTTCAGCCGCTTGGATCCGTATCTTAAATTCTTCGCTCTTCACTCGGTATTGCATAGACTCCGTTTCAGTCTTCTGCAACTGCGCCGCGAACTTCTGTCTAATCCCCTCGAGCTTGTCGCGAAGTCTAACATTCTCATCCTCCTTTCCCTGAATGATATCCTCCCTCTCTCTATTCTCGCCTTCCAATCGCGTTGCAAGCTCGCCAATCGCAGCGAAGGATTTCTCTAGCGCTTCGGCATTTACTCGAGCGTCTTTAACTTCTTTGCAGAGTATTTCCAGGCTCTTCTCGCGCGAGTGTATCTTTTCTTGAAGGATACGCATGGAAGTCTCCGTTTCCTTGCGAGCTCTTTCGGAACTCTCCAGTCGTTGCTTTTCCTTTTCCAGAAGCTCCCGCGTTTCAAGAAGTTGCTTTTCCAGATTGGTGTGGGCAAAGCACAGTTGAACGAAATCCTTTTGCTCCCCCTCGAGCTTTATGACACGTTTCTTCTCCGTTTCCAACTGAGCTTGGGTCGTAGCGAGCTGCTTTTCGAGCTTGGTCTGGGTGTCTCGTAGGAGGTTCGAAGTCACTTGTTCCTTCGAAACCCGCTTGAGACTTTGCGTTTTCTCTTCCTCGAGTTGCGCTCGTGCTTCGGCTAACTGCTTCTCCAAGTTGGCTTGAGTGTCCCGCGCCCGAGCCAAACCCTCTTTCTCTTTCTCATTCTTCTCAGACCTTCCTTGCACCTCGAACAATTCCTCCCCTGATTCGACTTGGGTATCCTGCAGACGGGCATCACCACACTTGCCAGTGATACTGCTGTCTTCCCTCTCCTTTTCTAGCAGTTGCCCCGCTTGAGCCAACAGCTTCTCCACGCTGCGTTGCGTGTCTCTTAGACGACTCGAAACATTTCGTTCCTTCTCGATCCTCAACAAATTCTCCTTCTTTTCCTTCTGTAGCCGCTCTCGTGCTTCAGCGACCTTCGCTTCCTGTTTCTTCGATAAGAGATCCAGCTCCTCTCGTGCTGCAGCCAACTCCCTCCTCAACTCGGCATTGATTTCTTGTTCCTTCACGAGGTCTACTCCATGTTTCTTGGATAGGAGATCCAGCTCCTCTCGCGCTGCAGCCAACTCCCTCCTCAACTCGGC